>JAUMHI010000069.1:10980021-11007813 GCA_032359435.1 Enteromius unitaeniatus
TTTTTTTTTTTTTTTTTTACATCAATTTGCCTTTTATAAAAAACAAATAATGTACATAAAATGTACTTTTACAATAGTTTTATGCAGTTTTTTTGTTGCTTTTATTTATGTTAATTTTGTATTTATTACATTTTTTCACTTCATTTCCAAAACTATTTTTAGACATTAATTTACACACACATATATATATATATATATATATCCCCATATGGTAATGAGGGTTAATAATGTATATTGTCGAAATATTTCTTCATTCCTTAATATTTAATTGACAAAATTCGCTTATGCATCTAGATCTAGGTAATACTCTACTGGGTTATATTAAGCTGTAAACAGAACAAAAATGTAGTAATTGTTTTGTGTAGCAGGTGTCTGACACACACGACCTCTCTTATAAATACAGATTAAAGCATGCATGCAACATAGTCATGCAAATAAATGAAGAAAAGGAGCTGTTTGCTGTTCGTCTCGTCTTGTTGTCATGCTGTCAACAAAAGGTCGTGTGACAGATCAGCTAGCGAAGAAAGCCTAAAACATGACAGCTTCACAGTACCTGTCAACAGAGATATATGGCTCCATATAAGCGAAATGTTTTTTTGAAAAGGCAGTTTATTAGCCTACTCCTTTCGGTGTGTGTCCTACCGGAGTGAACTAACGATAACGTTAGCCGTTTAGAGCTAGTTTCGACACCCGGGAGGTGAAATTATATCTTTTCTTACCTCAGGATCTTCTTATACGCAAGTGCTCGAGTAAAACAACAGCGAAACGCAAAATATGTGATCGAAGAGGTTCGGGAGTTACGGTACCCGCAGGAAATGAAAACAGCTGCAGGTTTGTAGCTAATCTGCCAGTGTGTCAGCGCGCGACACAAACACTGTGACGTCACGAGAGGAAGTGACAAACGATTTAAAATGCCATTTATCTGTCTGTTTTCATTGGCGAAACACATTTGTAGCTTGGAAATGCGGAAAGAAATACGGCTAAATTTAGTTATGCTCGTCTGTATGCGAGAGGCCATTCTTCACATACCGTGCTGTTCCTGCCAAATATAGACACGGAGGGCCCCGTGCTGAGGGGCCCCTGAGTGAATGACACTCAAGCTCAAGCACCCTCACACTATTTATTGTTGTCCTGCTACAGCGGTATTTTTTGTAAGTTGCATTTTAATGGTGACGGTGTTTAGAAATGAACATTATTTGCCATTTGCATTGGAGAAATGTTTTATTAAAACGTACCTTCCTGAATAGCAGATAAATTAGTGAGTTTTATATATCATATTATTGACACATTTTCATGTGATGACAGGCTGTACAGTATACCTTACCATTACCATCAAATTTATTGGAGTCATTAATCATTTTTATTAAAAAATATAAATAAAACAAATAAAATGATTCAACAAGGATGCATCAAGTTGATCAAAGTGACAGAATTGTTAAAAAAAAAAGAAGTAAATAATCCAGATTGAACTTTTTTTATGTCCTGTAAAAAGCATTATGGTTTCCTCAAAAAATATTAAGCAGCACAACTATTTACTATTGATAAAAAAATACACCGAAAAGATAAGCACCAATTTAGCTTATAATTATTTCTGGATCATGGGACACAAGACTGGAATGACAGCTGGAAACTAAGCTTTGCCATCACAAAAATTGCACTTTACAATATTCTAAAATAGAAAATGGTTATATTGACTTCTAATAATATTACTGTATTTTTAATCAAATAAATGCAGCTGTGGTAAGCTTAAGATACTTTAAAAAATATCCTCCAAACAGAAACCTTCTGAATGGTACTGTACATCAGTAAATGTCAGGGAAGTACTACAGACTGGCTCTTTACATTTACAATATTTTAAATACGCTGAATTTGTATTTAACAGTTTACTAGCTAAAAGCCCCCTTCTAAGGTAAAATAAATGATCGATTGTCTATATACAAGTTTTTTTTATTGATTAAATCTCCATAAATGTCTTCTTAACCAGACAAAAGCAACACAAAACAGTTTGACAACAAATAAGAAAATTCAGCAAATGAACCAGTCAAGGATAAGGCCAAAACAAAATAATTTATTTTCTTTTTGTGACATTTAATGCAGACAGCTAGAATTTAGTGTCTCACTTCAATCCATTGTTATATAATTCTTCCCTTTGCCACACCAACCCCTAAATCAATTAACAGTAATAATAACCCAAACATTAAAGAGAAATTTGCTATTTTCTGTAGATTTCTGCAAGCCTGTCAACATCAATATCATTACCTTATGCTCCTAGTATAATTTCACATTACATAATAAGATTTTTTTTTTTAACAAGTTAGTGCATTTCATTATCCTAAACCACTAGCTGCTCATATTCATTAATGAAAACAAGGAGAGAAAAAGCCCCAGTGATGTGTTATTTACCGCATTACTAAGCCTCTAGTAAATGCATCAAGTATTTTCTCTGCTGAAATCTTCAAAAAAACAAAACAAAACATACAAATATGTTAAATCCGTAATTCTCTCCCAATGTCTTTTTGTACATAGTCATGATAACAAACTTACAAGGGACAGGGGGGTTACAGCAGAATTAAAATAAATTAAAAATTAATTCTTAAAATCAATACTTTACAATGAATTGAACAGCAATACTGTATCCTCCTGATTAAACATTCAAATAACAGCACCAATTCACCACAGCAACTTTTTTTTGTAGTGAACGCATACCTGCTATTCATATTCCCCACAGTCACTATCAGGTACCATCTACCAAAGCAACTGTCATCTAATTACCCAAAAACAAAAAAACAACACACGTTGGCATTGGCATAGCAATGACGACACTCATATTACCATGACAAAGCTATATGAAGATTTGCAGCAATCATAACGAGAGGATTTTGCACAGATATTGCCATTTATCCAACAGTCAAAATGCTCTATTTAGGGAGGAAGAAATGTATTCGTTTAAATAAGGGCTTTGTATTACAATTCATGGAGGACACATTCAGGAGCTAACCGAACGTATAACATTCAATTCCACTTTCAACCTCTTCTCTTTCAAACAATAAAACTGCAGGAAATGACCATGCCTTTTAAGTTTTGCCGATTTGGAAGTTCACAAAAAAAAAAGCTGTAAATGACAGGAATGAGATGATACATCACCCTGAGTCAGATAACCCACTCTGGGCATTAGATTTGTACAAAAACCATCATCAAAATGACTTTGAAAGAGACCAGCACTGTTGGTTTGGATTTCCAAATGACCAAAAGCTGAAAAATTCAGGATTTCTTCTACTGAAACACAAAAACATGGAGCTGAATGTGCCTTGCTTTAGATATAACAGTGGTAATAATATTTCTTTCACTTCAACGGTATTGGATAGAATACAGACCAGCTTGACCTACATCATCATGATGACCAACTGCTCCGTAGCATAAACCAACTCTGGATGCACTGATTATGAATAAAAGAAACCCTCTAAATAGAGACGCAATCCACATAACGAACATTATTCTGACTCTGCGTTGCATTATATACCAATCCACCACCACCTTTGTTGTAAACATAGTCAAGAGCCTGACTGATTATCAGGATATTTGAGCAGACATATGAGCAGTCCAGGAAGGAGAATGCACAAAAACAAAAAAGGACAAATCTGAGACGACACAAAGTTCATGAGTGCCTATGTACCTGACTGTTAAGAGTTATCATTCACAGGCTGTTGGTTATTCAAACTAGCTACAAAAAAACAAACAAAAAAAACAAATCACACATAAAATTAAAACGAAACGAATCACCCATCAGCAAATCAGTGACATAACAGCATCATAATTGGCAGGCTTTGACTTCATGAAGTGACAGTAGGTTATATATAATTCTCATTAACAAGGCTCCAAAGTTGATCGTAAGTAAATCCGAACGCCTGTTCCAGAATTAATCACGAGCTACAGTATGTCACGCAAACTAATGCAAAACTCCAGACAAAAAAAAATAAAAAATAAAATAATAATAATCGCACTGTCAGCCCTAGATACTTGCAAAATTATTCACTCAAGCACGCATGGCGTGTTCTACACGGGATCTAAATCCCAGATGAATCGACTCTAAAGAAAACCACAGCCTTCCACACAAAATTTCATTTACATGGTCAAACCACCCCTGGGGGTCAAGTGAGCGCCCAGTGTCCTGTGATTGCAAACGAAGCAACTGAAAACAAAAGAAAAGAAAAAGATGAACCATTGCATGTCAAAGTGATATCTTTGTATAGGTACATGACATCGTTTATGCATGTTCCTTTTCTTAGTGCATATGCTCTTTGCAGACACCCATTAGGGCACATCAGACCACCCATTTTCTCTCCTCCCATACTAAGAGAGGCCAACTTCCTTTCAAGAAAAAGGAAAGAAAAAAAAAAAAAAAAAAAACTTAAATTGATTTACATTCTGAAGGGACATTTTCAAGTTAGAAGCATAAAATGTTTTTTTTGTTTGTTTGTTTCCTATTCGATGGCGTCCTTCAGCAAGCAACAACTGCTTCCAATTTCTGATGCCCGTTTTGCCTGGATACCCCAGTCTGTGCATTGTCACTTCATGAGACTTTTCCTCTGGAAGTGCTCCAGGCAGGAGAGGTGAATACCATTTTAAATTTTGATTTTTATATCATATTTCATCTCTTTATATATATTTATATATATTTACATATATATCTTATATATATGCGTGTGTAAGTAACCATACATTAAGGATTTCTGTTTAGAGTCTTTACTTTGGCGATATTGGGGGGATGTTCTGCTCTTTTCCAGTGTGTCTGGAACCTCCCTGGGGGGAACCGCGATGGCCAAAAGGAGGGCGTCTCTGCTGTTCCCGTAGCTTGAACCCCCCTGCACTGGTTCTGGGGGGTCCGTTGCTGCGAGAAAAGCCCTGGGAGTCACGGGCCGGTCGGCCCTCCCTGGCCTTGCAGTTTCCCCCCGTTTCCTGAGGTCGCTCCTGTTTGTTTGCAGGGCTGGAGGGCTGCTGCTCCTCCACCTTGTTGACGCGCAGCTCTCTCAGAGGTTGCGTGCTTGCATTGTTGGGGCTGGAAGTGGATGCTGGAGGAGGGGGATCCTTAGGTGGTCGCTGACACACTTCAGCGTAACTGAGCTTGCGAGGTTCCTGGGGAGAAGAGGGGACAAATTAGACAAAGATTTCTCAATTTGCACTAGCCTTTAAGTACAGGGAGATGCATCTTAGCTACAAATTCAAAGATAGGTTGCAGACCTTTGAATAGCTGTGGTAAATGGAAATGATTGGGACACTTAATTGAATCAATATGCATGTTAGGTTTTGAGCTAGAGGGTATTAATATATTTAACCATGCAAACTACATTGAAATAAATAAATGGCATGTGAACAGCTAAGAAAAAAAGAAATCATATTTTCTACTGTGAAATATATATATTTTATATTATTAATACATTTCATAATAATCTAAATAATTGTCATTTATTTTACCCATCAATAATAAAATTATAACACTAATGTTTAGAATTGTCTTAAATTAGGCAACATTCAAAAATACAGGTCATCACTGAAAATATTTATATTAAGATATTTCTAGATTTTTTTATTGATTTTATTTTTATAGATTAATACATTCATCTTTTTAAAAATTGTAAAACACATATACACACATATATATATATATATATATATATATACACACACACACACACACACATATATATATATATATATATATATAAAAAAGAAAATAAGATGGATATATAGATAGATAGAAAAAAAAACACATCCCTATAAATAAAATAGATACAGTTATAACACTAATATTTTCAAAAACAAATAAGTTGCAAGGTACACTGCAATATTACAAAATACATCTGCAAATAAATATGCAAGTACATAAAACTTATTGTAATCAAATAAAATATACTCAGACATTGTACTATATAAAATAAAATAAAAAAGTTAAAAAAAATTGTACGGACAGGTAGTAAAATTACATTTATCATCCATGTCAAAAAAACACACCAAAAAATATTAAATCTAGAATAGGACTGTTTCATTTGTAGGACACACTAGAAATAAGTGGAGAGAAAATGAGAAACCCATTCAACACAAAGTCTACAGTTTTCAGGAATACTCAGACACCATTCTAAATATAACCTTCAGCCTGAGAGAAGCAGTAACTCACCAGCACTGGAGTACTGGAGGGGGCAGTGTTAGATTGGGGGGTGGCTGTAGGTGTGGCCGAGCTGGCCTGAGGCTTTGGACCAGGTGCTGTTGGGGCAGGGGTGGGTGGTACAACTGCGACGGGGGCAGAGGTCACTGACGTCTCTTTATAAACCGGAGGCTCCACCTTCTCTGGCTTCTTCTCCAGGTGGTTGGAGCTACAAAAAACAAGTAGCAAAACTCAGACACCAATAAAAACAATATTCAGAATGCCAGTCATTTGTAACAATCACTTACCTGGAGGTCACAGGATCAGGGACGTGAGCAGTCATCTTGGCTACAGGCTGGATGGGCCTGGAGACAGTCTCCTCTGAGGCTGGGCCTGCAGGACTCGCTGTGGATTCTTTGTTCGAATCCTGCTGCTGGAGAGGGTTTAAAAAACAAGCAATGAGCAAAACAATAAAATTTAAACATTTTGAAAACATATTTTATTAAAACATACCTTTTCCCTATTCAGGCCCCGTACGACATCAGAGAGGCGGTTCTCCAGCACAGGCTCCCCCTGAGGACTGGCAGTGCAGCCAGGCAGTGGAGGGAAGTTGGAGGCCGCCAGATCAAACTTGGGAGGCGGCACCTTCACTTGAGACAGGGGAACTGGTCTCTGTGGAAACAAACAAGACCAAAAACCATTAAGAATGCATACATTTTTAAAAAAAGTAACCAGCAGCACAAAAAAAAACAACAAAAACAAATGCATTACTGTTGTACGATCATCCTCTCGCCGCCTTCGAGTGCCTCTGTACGTTGTTCTCCTGAAACAAAAGATTAATAAAAATGTATAAAATGCAATTTATCTGAAATGTAAGTCAAATGACAGGTGAGGTGAAACGCACAGTAATTGTGCTAGTTTACAAGGCTAAAATAAAAGGATTACATTTTGTAGGTCACATGGGATGCAGAGGGCAGCAACTAATGACTATTTTCATCATTTATACACTAAGTTTTTTTTATTAATACTTTTATTCAGCAAGAACCTTTTAATTTGATCAAAAATGACATTAAAGCAATTACATTGTTACAACAGGTGAAGCTCAGTATTAAGAAAGGAAAACCTGACAAACCTTCCACGTCCTGCCATGGTACCATCATCAGCTGGATCATTGGAAGCTAGGTGTGAAAAGGATGAGTTGAGCTCAGTGGATTGCAGCACTGGCCCGGCGCTGGAGGGAGGCTGGGGACCATCCACAAGAGCCACAGTGGAAGACAGACCATCATTAGTCCTCGTCTGAGGCTTCACATGGTTCCTACTCCGAAACAGAAAAACACATGAGATTTGCTTCTAAGTTACAGTACCTCCTGGCCATGAATACTTTTTTTTTTGCTTGCTAATAATTGTAAAATTATGGATGTAGATGATGGCTTTTCAAGTACTGGGCAACATGCAATTGCTCCAAAAATAAAAATAAAGACAAACAGGCTTATTCTGGTGTTAAAACCAGTTTGTTTGTTTTTTTGCCAATGAGTTTACAATGGAATCATATATATGGTTTATTGTCTGCCGCAGGCATTTAAATTAGGGCTGTAATTTGGGTAAAATATTTTTTTTATAGATAATTAACACATCTTTAGCATTTTTACGGCAACATTGTGCGCACTAAAATCTTTAACGGTATTTCTGACAGCCCGTAATCTAAATGTTTCTTTAAATCAATAAAACATACATAAAATGTTTAACCACAGATTATTCAACATAAAAAGCTGTTAGTGTAATAATTGGAGTCAAAATAATTAGTTAACGAAAATATTAAGATGATAATAGAGGTAATTCTTATACCATATAACCCTCCCCCACTCATTTTGTTAGTAAACCAGAATTTTGAGCTAGAGAGCTAAACACCAGAGCTGGTATTTTAGCTGTCTGAAGAGGATAGTAAGAATGGATTGATGATTTTGATTGAAGTTTTTGAAGCTGTACCTGAAGGCATTTATTACATTCTTTCTTGAATAGAGTGGAACACTGTGGGAACAGTAAAAAAAAATATATCCAAGTGATCTACTGTAACTGCCTACATTCTTACACTACACAAAAGAAGCTTGTACATGAATTAAACTTTCTAATACAAAAATGGGAACGCAGATTTCAGACATCCTTTATAACAGTTCCTGCAACCTTTTTCAGCAGCCTTGGATCTGAAAGTATTCTTACAGTCATTTTTCTCATAGGAATTTCAAAACAAAATGTTCTAACAGACAAAAGGTAAAAAACTGAACATAACGGCTACAAAGTACTACAATCACAAGAAACATTATGAATGATCAATTAAAACTGATTTTTAATTTAATAAGTAGTTATAGATTGTAGGGAGGTTGCTTCATGAGAGTGGATAGGCCCTTAAGTGTTCTTTCTCTTATTGATGGAGATTTTTTTTTGCAGAAAAGTGGGTAGTGTAGTTTTTCACTAGGAATACCAAACTACAAAAAACTAGGCGAGCTGTGCAAATCCAGGCTGATAATGAACATAGTTTTGCGCAGCTCATCAGTGAACAACGGCTGTGTGTAGTTTCCAACGCACAAACATATCGGCCGATCAGTATCGGTGCATTGACCTACCGATTCCTGCTAAAGGGACGGCTAAGGTTGAGAGAAGTTGAGCCAGTTTTGTAGTGTCCGGGTGAGCTAAATCCATTGACAAAACCACTGTTAGGAAAAGGTGCCTGTGAAAAACAACATTTAGTTAAAATAATGATATTTGTAAAAAAAAAAAATCAGTACAACAAAAATGATTGTCGGGTGCATCCCTAGTCAATCTAGATAGACTTACAAGGGGAGTCTCAAAGTATGGAGTTGGAGATGGCGTCCAGGTAGGAGGTACTATGCCGTAGAGTGGGTACTGCTGCTGGGGGCTGTAAACAGGCTGCATGAAGAGAGGGGAGCTGTACTGGGACTGAGTGTGAGATTGCTGAGGATACACACTGCAGTCTAGGCTGCGGTAACCATTCTTTGCAAAGAATGTGTTGATGGCTTTTATTCTGGCCTGAGAACAGGAAACGCAAATAAGTAAGAACTCATCTTACATGTTTAAACTAATTAAACGCTGCCCAATTTGTAAAGAACTCACCATGATTGGTTTTCCCTGAAATGTCTTCACTTCTTCCCTTAAATATCGGTATGCCTGGATAGAGGAAACCCAATTAATTTCAAATCCAAATGGAATCAATGTGTTTATTCTCTTAATAACAGAAATTCATACCTGTTGAGCGTCTGTATCCGATTGGAATGTAATGTACCAGTTGTTGTTGTGTGCAAACTCCACGCTTATTACCTTGGGACAGTTGTCGTTCTTAAACAAGCCTTCCACTTCCTGATGAGAACAAACACGCACTTAAATACAAGAGGATCCTAGTATAGCCACAGCTTCTACTTCTTGACAATATTTCTCACCTCAACAGGTGTTGTTTCAGGGACTTCGCGCAGAATGATGATGCATCGCTTGTGATTTGGCCGCACCTTTTCCCCTTTTTCATCAACTTGGACCATAGGAGATGCTGTAGGTGGTCAAAGCAATATTATTTTTGTACTGCGAATAAAAAAAAATTTAAAAAAAGGACTATAGATGTAAAATTCAGCCACGTACATCTGAGGACATCCAAGATTAGGTCTGTGTCAGTTGTGAGGACCTTGATTCCTTCCATGCTGGCAATAGTCCAAATAGGGACAAACTGGTCACTGTCCATTTGAGATATTAGATAAAGATCCTTAGATAAGTTCTCCCTGTGGGATGAAAGAGGAGCATCAGTAAATGTAGCTGATGGGAGGAGAATGGCTGTAAAGTGCTGTTTACTTAGTTGCATTAAATTGAAAGCTTACATCACATTACACGGCTGCACTTACCTGGAGAAACAGAACTCCAATTCTTTTTTGAGAGACTCACGTAAAGTCTCCTCAGAGACGGGCTGTACCTCAGGGAGCTTGGACTCCACTGCGAGTAAACAAAGAGCGTAAACAAAGGTAAGTGTGCGGTAAATGCCTGCTGACTGCAAAGACTAAGACAGTTAGGAGCGATGGATTTAGGGGATTCATCTAATTAACACATACACAAATCATATTTCAAAATTATGAACATCACATACCATTAGTTGCTGTAGTGTGCTCAGAAACTGGGAAGCTTTGGTCAGGGGGGTCCATACCGTTCACCACACCTGCTACAGTACCAGTGGTGCTGCTGTCCTCAGGAGTGGAGATGCCAGGCGTGTAATGTTTACCTACAGAGTTGTAAACAAGGAACCTGATTATATAAACAATTAAAATCATCATCATATTATGAGATCATATTTACAAAGAGTATTCTGGTAGCTTTGTAAATTTAGGTTGAACCACTGATGTTACATGGACTATTTTGTCAATGTAAATTTCTGCGCCAGTAACATGGTCAAAACCTTCACTATATGTGAAGTAGGGCCGGGCGATTTTCTCCATTGAACGAATATCTTCATTTGTCAGATGAATGAAGGGTTTGCATGTTTAAAACATGAGGATGAGTCACTAATGGGTTTTCATTTTTGGGTGAACTATCCCTTCCCTAAATTAATCCGATGCATTTATTAGGAGGCTTTTCCATTGGATACTGTTTCACAATCGTGTTAAAAATCAGCTAGGTGCATTTTATTTTTATAAGTAATTTTAACTTGACAATGTCTATCCTTGCTATGTGTATGGCTTTTACAAGGATGCAATTTTTTTTTTAAGCGATAGTAAAGACATTTATAATGTTATAAAAGATTTATATTTTAATGGTTCACAAAAAAAATTGATGTTTCTTGAGCATATTGTAAGGATTTCTAAAGGACCATGTGACCCTGAAGACTGGAGTAATGGATGTCATTACATGAATAAATAACATTTTATGCATTAGAAAACATTTGTTTTTAATAGTAATATTTCACAATATCGCTGTTTTACAGTATTTTTCATTACATAAGAATAGCTTTGGTGAGCAAAAGAGACTTTGAAATTACTTTGAATTTTGAACAGTAGGGTATATGCATTTTGGAAAAACATTAACAAATTAGTTGTATGGTACTGAGATGTAGAATGCGTGGAAATTTCCTTTACCTTCAGCCGTATTGTTCTGGGACCAGGGGGAGGCCACAGAGCCATCCACAGGAGCTTCAATTTGTGTTGCAGGGATCTCCTGCCACACCTTGGCATTAGGGTTCAGACCAGCTCCTTTAGCAGTGACCTGGAACAATACAAGGAAATGTACATTTAAATTCATTAAGCCTTAAGTCTTCAAAAGACATTTTATAGTACAAGCATGGTTATCTTGACATTCTCCATTCTCGTTCAGCTCTCTTTATAGCCACGACATGCAAAACACTTCCTGTCCCATTCCCATGACACCAAGGTTTGTTTATACGTCTTGAGTGACACAGACCAAAGACAGATGAGTCCACTTCACCTACTCTTAAAAGCCTCCCAAAACGTCCATGGAGAAAGCAAAGTGCTTGACCAGACATCAAAGACGGTCCTTCAGTTAATGATAATAGCCTAATTTGAAAACATTAACATAGTATAACACAGAAAATGGGGCGGTGTTCACTGAGCTGGGATTTCAAATCAAGAGTGCTTAACTTATAAGAAATGCAATAAAAACGTGTTAAAGCGACATGTATTGATGGGAGAACGAACTAAATAACTTCTCAGTCAATACTAACACACACAGGCAGCACGAGGTGAGCAGAATCACATGGGCTCATGTTTACAACACATGAACAACCAAAGCTAACATTTTATTATTGGTCACAAGTCCCTCATTCAAGACAGCAGCAGTCTCGACAGCAGAAGTTCGGCCTTTTTTTGCCTGTAGTTCTTGCAGCCAGACAGAGAAAGCTTTTGTTCAAACGCATTTGAGGTCTTCACACTTCAGAAACTAACTGAAGCAGGTGCAAAAAAAAAAAAGAAGATGGATTCTCCGTTGTACATTTATTGCACGTTTAATATTTTGGAAACAAATTGTGCATCCAAAATAATTCGTACCTGCTCATTTCACAAGGCCACGGGGCGCCAATGGGAAGAGCCACCTGCTTCCTAACCCTCATCCTCCACATTAACTATCAAAAACAGCTGTTAAGCTCTGTGAGCCTGTAACACAAACAACACTAAAAGACCATCTAGCATACAGTGTTTCTAGTAGATGTCAGCCTGGAGATTTAAGCCGAAAGCAGAGTCACATACTCTCTGAAAAAGCTCTGCTGCTACGGGTCCTCCCAAGCTAATGTGCAGGAAATGTCTTATATTAAAAGACAAAACGTCGGCTTACTAAAACCAATATTTGCTAAATATTACTCATAAAACAATATCAACTTCCAAAGCCGGTGTAATGTACATTATGTGCAGTTCATCTCTCTCTATTCGGTTTTAAGCTCACTCGAGCTCATGTGTGTCATATGACTGCGTGAATAAGCTTATGAAAGCAGGCCGCTGAATGAATGCTGGCGAATTACAGCGGGTTTTCCTGCCCCAGTTTGTCTACTAACATCAATATCTCTAGTTTTAATATTTCTTTATATATAACCAGCAAGCGAAAAGTTGAAGTGTGTATATTCGCTAGCATATGGGCTAATTTAGCCGGTTAACTCGTCATGCTCGACATCCTTAAAGGGCCAGTTCATCCAAAAATGTACATTTTGTCATGTCGTGTTAAAACGTCCTTTATTCGTTACAAAAGAGAGGATTTGTTGTATTTGCGTTTATTACCATAACAGATTCGCGGAAAATTCGTATCACTGCAGGTTTAATATTAACCGTATAAAATATACATTCGGCTTGCATTATTTTGCACATACTTTATACAAAGACTCTGTAAATTAATTCGTGATTGTAACATTCATGCGTGTCCATCTCAGAAAGTAGATATAAGGTAGGATGTGAGGGAGACAGCCTCAGTCTCCACTCGTTTTTACTGCATCGTTTTCCAGTGGAAGTCAATGAGGGCTCCCGCTGTCATTTCTGCTCGTAAGGGTTTTGCACGACACGAGCTTGAGGAAATGACATTTTTCGGGGGGTAAACTATCGCCTGTGCGTGAGAGAAAACAATCTAGAAACCACAAACCTGCTGCAAAGTTCAGCCGCAGATTAGAAATGGCTTTTGTAAGCGGGCCAACTAAGAGATTAATGAATTATCCTGTCAATTGCCAACAAGAAGCGTCTTCGACAACATGGCCAGCTTGCAATTTAGGTGATGTCAGAGCTTGCGAGCTGCGTGAACCGACCGATGGCCTTATATAGCGAGCGATCATACTTCCTATGACCCTATTTTTAAGAAGGGCAACGGCCAGAGACCGATCGTCCTGTTGGGGAGGGGTGAAGAGGCCCCGACTCACCATGACGCTCGAGTCTCCCCCGGTCCCGGGTGTGATCTCGTCCTCCTCACGGGGTCTGGGTCCCGGCTCAGCCTCCTCCTGCAGCTGCGGCTCTCCGCCCTGGTCTGAACTCATCGGCCGCTCCTGGCTCACCGCGCCTCCGTCGTTCTCTCCCTGCCCTCCTCGAGTCACCCTTTTTCTCTGCTCGAGTGGTTAGCTAATGCACCAGTATATGCGCACAATAGGCGGTCCGGTTGAAGAACCTGAGCTTATTGGGCGCTCGGTAATGAAAGCTCAGAATGCGAGCTGGCTGGCTAGCCACCGAATGGGCTAGTTCTCCTGCTAACTAGCTGGCTAGCTTTCAATGCATCGACAAATACGGCGCAGGCTCCGAGGTTTGTCGATCGACGGGTGAAAATGACAGCGCAAGCGCCGAAAATAGCGAATTCGTTCCTAACACGCCTTCCTCGCGATTTACTCAAGCACCAGTGCCATAGGGTGCATTCCTAAACGGGCGACCGAACGGACACAGGGGACACGCACCTTACCAATGAGTAGGCAGACATTAACACAGTCCGCCACCGTCCCACACTCCTCAGCGACCTCTTGATACCCTCTGAAGTTGATCTGCTCAGCTTCCGGTTGGAGCAACGTCTGACAACAAGCTGCCTGCCAAATTAAAAGTCTTTTCCCTAGTCTTTTTCTTCTGTTATAGTCTCTATTTCGCTGTGTCTATATATATATATATATATGTGTGTGTGAGTGTGTGCAAACATACTTGGCATACATTCATTACTTTCTACTGTGGAGCACAACATTATTTATAATAGGGATAGTTCACCCAAAA
Source organism: Enteromius unitaeniatus (assembly GCA_032359435.1). NCBI lineage: Eukaryota > Metazoa > Chordata > Actinopteri > Cypriniformes > Cyprinidae > Enteromius > Enteromius unitaeniatus. The sequence goes on from JAUMHI010000069.1 coordinate 10,994,380, forward strand.
TGAAAAGATTAGCATCTTTTGTTTTTATTTCAAATCGCTTATCTGTGGAGGGCTCTTCTGAAGACAACCAGATAAATCTTAGTAAACTTAAAACGTCTAGAAATAAACGCCCTCAAAATATAAAGATGTTATTCAACCAATGGCCTAATAAAAGGAATCATTTTAAAGCTTAAGGGTGTAAAGGAGCATTTTACTCAAAGTGCATTTAAATGAAGACCATATCTGGTTATTATTTCAATAATGGATGGTAATGAGTAAACATACAGATACATTATAGCATGTTGAGGATGATCCATTCATGACTGACATCTGGTGGTGACCATAGTTCTTTTACTGGAAAGATGTATAAAAGTACATTATATAGGAAATTAATCTTAATTGTCTAATTAATTAATTGTCTTAATTGTTAATTTATATTCAGTCAGTATTGTATCAAATAACATAGACTAAATTAAATATATATATTTATGCATACATTTATATATATATATATGTATGTATGTATATACATATATATATATATATATATATATACACACACATATGTGTGTGTGTGCATTTTCCTTCATATCCTCCTAAATTAAAAAATAAAACCAATGTCATTTAAGATTAAGATTATTTTAATTTGCATGTTGCAAAAAAACAGCTTTACAATAAATACAATTAGATAGATAGATAGATAGATAGATACACTCATAGACAGAAGTAATTTCATATTTTTGTTGTATCTCTGTCCTCATTTTTGCTCATGATTACTTTGTGAGCGTCATATGAACTGGAGGCTTCTTGCTGATGACATGCTCCATAAGAGCGTGTTCTGAGGTGTCCAGAGTAATCTTGTACTTGGCCAAAATCTTCATAATAGGCCTCAGCTTCAACCACCACTGGTTCTTTGGAATACGGTGTCTGAGGAAAGAGATAAGGGAGGAAGTTTGTGGACCGTCACAATTTAGCGGAGTTAAAAACTTAGGGATGACATGCATTAAATGGCACATGAATGGAAGATTCTTACTCAAAATCTGTTTCTTCTTTCAATTCTGCCAGAGGCTGTAACACTAGTCCTCTCTTCCTCATGCCCAACACACACACAGAGTCTGGGGTATTGGCAAAGATTCGCCCTGCATAGGCAGTCAAATGAGAAGAAGTCCTGGTTATTGACAAATAACTGAATAAATGTTTCATCAGCAGTTCACTGTTGAAAACAAATAATAATAAAAATAATATTTTCTAGACTGGCTGAGTGAACATTACTACAATACACATGTGTATATGAAATATTGAGTTGAAATTATTTTAGAATTGTATGCTATCGATTAAAAGTCGGTGCCATGGCATTGATGACTAAGAAGAAAATATATAAAGAAATAGCAGACTGCATTGTTCCTAACCATGTCTATAACACTCCTTCAGCTTCTCAGTCAGCCAGAGAACAGCCTTAGCACCCATCTTGGTAGCAAAATTTCTGTCAAAAGGAGTTGGGGTGCCACCCTAGAAGAAGCACATTTGTCAGACAAAATACAAATACTCCTGATAAATGTGCATTCTTGATTTTTATTAAAATAATAGGGTTTACTACACCTGCTGCATGTGGCCAAGGACATTCTTACGGCAGTCAAAAACACCCTTTCCTTCCTCTGAATACAGGTTGAAGATGAAATCAGTGGTGTAGTTGGAATTGCAGTTTTCATTTCTGCAAGACATGTTAGTTGAAAAGTGTCTCACCTCAAAAGTAAAAACAAACTAAACTGGTGTTCACATTCACAAACACTGAATGACAAACCTAAGAATCAGGCCTCTCTTAACGGTGGTCTTCATCTTCTCTACAAGATGTTCCACATTTCTCTGTAAACATAAATTATTGGAGAGATTCAAACAGCATCCACTTTTGAGTGATATCAGTTATTCTTATGGCATTTGTCGAGTTGTTTGTTACCTCTAATTCACGGATGCCAAACTTCTCTTCATATATATAAGCAGCATCAGCTCCTGCAGAGAGACCAGCCATGGTGGCCAGGTAGCCGCAGTATCCTCCCATAGTCTCGATGATGAACACACGCCGCTTAGTTCCTGCTGCTGACTGCTTGATCCTGTCACAGGTCTACAGAGGTGAGGAAATGCTCACATAAAGAACAATCAAATACTATGGATGCACCAGTATTACAGTTCTGCTCAATACTTTTTAGCCAAAAACTTTTTTTTTTGTTTTTTTGTAAAGATGAATAATCAGTAATAATGTCAGGTAAATTATATATTAACAAATTTCTCTCTAAAATCCTTCAAAATATAGATAGGAATAAAACTGTAAATTATTTTAAAAGTCAATTCAGACATCATTATAATGTAATGTATAATGTACATAATGAATTACATTTAGTGTTATTAAAATATATTTTAATAATGTTAAATTAACGGCTTTAAAGATTTTGTCAAAGTTTAAAAGAAAATAGATCAATAATTAAAAAATTTGGTAAAGATTATATTTAACAGTGTTATTAAAATATATTTAAATAATGATAAATTAATGGTTTTAACGATTTTGTCATAATAAAATGAATTAAATTAAATAAATAGATAAATAAAAACATAAGTATCTAAAAAAAAATGAAATTAATAAAAAATATTGGCTGACAATCAGGCTGTATCTCTAACCGTGGTGATGGTGTTAAGGGCGGTGTCAGCTCCGATGCTGAAGTCTGAGCCAGGCACATTGTTAGACACAGTAGCAGGAATGATCACCATGGGAATACACAGCTCTTCATACTTTCCTCTGCCTTGAACCATCTCCAACGCACCTGAAAATGCCTAAAAAGAGGAATTTTAATGTGACCTGAACATAATAGGTACAGAATGAGAACAGAACATGGATATTATATAGTATATCACAGACATTATATTGTATATAATATCAGCACTTGCCTCAAAACCCCCAATGATGACCAGAGCATGAATATTGTACTTGGCGATATTCAAGCTGATCTCCTCTAAGTACTTTCCAGGTAATACTCTACAAAAACAAAAGAGAGGAGCGTTTTAAATAATGCAGAACTATGATTGATGATAAAGAATATCTACAGGAGTGATCAGTACCTTTTGGTTCCCAACTCAGAGCCACCTTTTCCTGTCCAGTCTCCAACAGTGTTCCATGTGATGGGCTCAATCTAACAAAATTATGTTGGACAGAACACTGCAATGGCTTTAATGTCCTCTTAGTAGTTTTCATTAAATGTTATAACATTGCTAATGATTGAAAATGTAAGATTCTTTTTTGAAGAACCACTAGTTTTATTCAGCAAGGACACATTAAATAGTTTAATATTAATTGTATGATCATGCACCACTGATGTAATAGGACTGGAATATTGGCTGCTGAAAATGTAACTTTGCTTTACATTTAAACCACATTATATTGTATTTTTTAGGCTTGGTGGCCAGAAAAAAAAAGTATTTTAACAACAATAAAAACATTTTAACTACCCCAAACTTGTACTTAATTGGTCAATGCTGCTTACCTTTTCCTCAGCCAGACCTTCAAAGCCATCGTGAACCGCAAGCATGTTGTGACCCTGGATGATGCCGATCCTGACAGCCGCGCGCACAGCTGCGTTCATCCCAGCACAGGGAGCACCCACGTTCAAAATTGCCACATTAATGTTACTCTGATGAAGAATGTGTACAAAAAAAATTAATTATAGGTAATACTATTATTAGTTTAAACAATTTTATCTTTTGAATCTCCTCACCTTTGTCTCTGGGGGGCGCACATGAGCCAGCAGCTTATATGTGTTCCAGTTATTCTCAAAACTCCTGCACAGGCAAACATATAGTGATAAAATACACATTTTTTTAAATAATAAAAATGATATTAGTATGATATTTACAAACATACCTTCCCCTGAGCTTAACAGCATCGTCAAATCGACACTCATTCATTGCAACAGTGACATCCTTGGTCTGTTTAAATAAATAAATATTTTTTAAAGACCATATATTTGATAAATAAATACAATAGAAAAGGAAAAGAACAAGTGTGGCAAATCATAGTCAGGGACGTTGTGATTTCACTGTGCCTGGGTAAAAAAAAAACATAATTCCTCGTCTGTCAATGAAGATTACAGTATACGCCAACCTGAGAATAGTTTATTTTCTGATAATATTACCAATTTTCCTGTCAGCTGTTTAGAATGTTAACGAATGATGCCGGAGTCTCGAATTAATGACTATTTTGAGCGGTTCAGTTTGATTCATGATTCAAAACTTGCAAATGCCTATTGTTTGTCAGCGATGAAGCTATTTCTTTTATGCTGTGTATCTTATCACTATGTTCTGCAGATAAAGACGATTTTTATCCGTTTACAATTCAAAAAAGATCATAAAAATAAATAAAAAAAGCAAATGACAATTTTTTTATTATCATTTTGGTGACCATAGTACATTCTAAATCTTAAATGAGGTCACATGTATACACACCACTTGCACACACTCCATCAGAGGGAGTCTGACGGCCTGGTTCCCAGAGAGACTGACCACACAGGCAGGAGTTTCTGGAGTGGCTTCCAGCAGAGCCATTACAGCCTCCACACCCATCCTACTGCCCTGATACACAATAAACACCCACATTTAAACTCTCAGGTGCGGATGATTGAAAAGTGACAAAATGAGAAGAGTACTACTCACTAGCACTCTGTCAAAAGCTGAGGGGGTGCCACCTCTTTGCACATGTCCGAGGATAGTGGCACGAGTATCAAAGCCCAGCCTCTTTGTCACCAGCTGTATGAGAAGACATTAGCATAAATAAAGTGCACTTATTGGAGTTCTTTAAAAACAATAATGAGCATGGGTAGTATAGTATGATCAGGGGTGAAGTTACATCTTTTAGCTGGTCACAGGTGATTGGTTTCCCTTGTCTGCTGATTGCTCCCTCAGCCACAATTATCACATTCAGACGAGAACCTGACTTTCTGGTCTGTTTGAGGAGAGACAAAATTATCAATCATTATGATTTTTTTATTATTTAATTTTCTTGATTAAAGCACAGACCTTACCAGTTTGTGTTAGATGGTGTTTATGGTTCAAACAACCATTTTCCTATAGTTAAAAAATGTAACTAAACTAATTTATTTTACATAATTCGGTTTTTCATTAGTTTATTTCTTAATTTATCTATTTGTGGACTTTTCCAACAAATAAGAAATTAAAATAAAATATTTATTTCTAACAAGACAATAAAAACTGTAGCCTACATTATTACAGAAAAACTATCTTTCAAATAAATGCTGTTTTTGAATTCTATTAATCCAAGAATCCTGGTTTCCAGAAAATGGTTTTTTTTTGTCTATCTTTCTTGGACCGCAAATCATCATTAGAATGATTTCTGAAGAATCATGTGACAGTGAAGATTGCTACAATGACTGCTTAAAATTCAGCTTCTGTCGTCACATACACAAATACACAGAATAAATTCTAACCAAACCCGAATGTTTGAGAACAAAGATGTAAAACTATATATATTTTTTTCTTTGTACATTTCTTGCATTTTCTTTAGTACCTCAGTGAGTCTTCTACACAAATGATCCTCCCATTCATCATCTGGGGGCATCTCAGGAATAAACACCCAGTCAGCACCACACGCAAGAGCAGTAACCAGAGCCAGGTAACTAAAACACACACACATGTTGTGTTTACATGTTTTATGTTTTATGACCCTACACCTAAACCTACCCCTTACAGGAAACTATGCGCATATTTAGATTTTCAAAAAACGTAATTCTGTGTGATTTATAAGCTTGTTTCCTCATGGGGACCTAACAAATGTCCCCCCAAGGTCAACATTTACTGGTATTCCTATCTTTTGTTGGTCCCCATAAGGTGATAAATACCAGGTGCACACACACACACACAACAAATGCAAGATCATTTTAGTTAATTAAATAGAGATTCTGCCGTGTCAACCATATGATCTAGGTATTAGTGGATCTATCACACACAAGCTCACTTCAGTTCATGAGCAATCACATTCTTACCCACAGTGTCTTCCCATGACCTCTAGGATAAAAGCACGTTGATGACTGTGGGTGAGAGCAGATGTCACAATGTAGGAACAAATGGCAAAGCAAAATAACAAAACATTGAGGATCATAGCTAATTTGATAAACTGCGCATATTTGTGACCTTTGTGCTGTAGTGGTGATACTGTCCACCACCTCAATGATACGATGTAGGGCAGAGTCTGTGCCAATGGTCATGTCCGTGCCGCAGAAGTCATTATCGATAGAACCAACCATACCGACAATATTCAGATGAGATGAAGTCTTGGCCTCCTCCTTTGCGATCTTACCTGTGTAATATTTAAATTGCAACATTGAAATTCCTGTCCTGACAACTCTTTGTATTTATGTGTACCTTCAGTACATAGTTTACCTTTGCTGATTAGGTCTTTCAGCAAGTCGCTCCACTCAGTGCGAAAAATGTTGGCACCGGTCAAACTGCCATCACCACCAATTACACAAAGGTTGGTGATGCCAAGTTTGACAAGATTAAAGGCAGCCTTCAGACGCCCCTCCTTGGTCTGGAAATCCTTACAGCGGGCACTGCCAATGACTGTGCCACCCTTCAGACAGACACAAAGAAAAGAGACAAACACAACACTACTTCAAAAAGGTGCATTAAAATTAAAACTCGGAAAAATAAACTGAATGGAATAAATGCGCACCAGCTGTAGCATCATGGACACACTCTCCCATGTAGCAGGACGAATGTGATCCCCTCCATCAACCAATCCCTGATAGCCCTACACATGGCATCAGCAACAATGTTAAAAGATGTGACTGGCATGGACACTTTTGCTAGTATTTGCATTATAACGTACCTCATGGACAAAAAAGACTTTGGCTCCTGTGTAAAGGCCGACTCTGACAGTGGCCCTCACAGCTGCATTCATGCCTGCAATAGACAAGATACATAAGGATACACTTGGATTCTAGGAAAGTACAGAGAGATATCTCTCATGACATTTCATTACTTGACCGCGTTGTGGAATGATGTGAACAAGAGTGTCTGGGATAACTTAATTCTGTGAGCTCAGCACTAAAGATGTGTTCCGGCGGTGTTGTGTACAAACGAAGTTCAGTGTCTCTGGTTTCAACAGTGAGCAGCTATGGAAAAGCCATAACCTCATGTCATTTCAGAAGAAGGTCACTGGAGATAAATTTAGCTTTCAATTATGGAACTAGGAAGATGGGGAAAAGAGCTACAGGCTAAAGCTAAAGGCTGCAAGAACATTGATCGTAATGGACCAGAGCAAATCAAAATATTACAGATTTCGTTTCATCAGTACATTTAGTTCTTGTAAATGTTTCTTAAATTTGAATTTAGATAGATAGCTATTTAGATGAAATAAAGTTTAGTTCATGTTTATTCCTGATAGTTTTAAACCATAGAGTACTGTTTAAATAACTCATTCACAGCAATTGACAAACTGAGTCTTCTGACATGAACAGTGTCTATAACATTATGAATACTGCATCTGAGGTGGGGAAAGCTTATTGTGTTTACAAGGATATAACAGAAATTGTACCAAATTCACTGGAATTTTAATTATCCATGCAGACAATTCTTCAAACACCCTCTTTGAGACCACCATAGGAACTACCTTATAAGCGGATCACTACTTTGTGCTTACCTTGGGCATCACCACCTGACGTCAGCACAGCAATGGACCGTCCGACCCCCATCTTTGTCGGATCGTCCCCAGCTGTGTTTATGTTAGCCATGTTTAGGTATTCCAGAAATTGGTGGCAGAGGGAATTGGAAAAGGAGGCGAATGAAACACACGTTTGAACAGTCTCTCAAAGCGAGGGGCTCCAGAGGGAAGGGTTTAATAGGACGGAGTTCCAGCGATTTGTGCCCACCCCCTGGATTTCATTTCACAAACATCGCAGTCACACTCCCTGACTCAGCTAAATATAAAGTACCAACTTGAATTACACAGCAAAGGTTACATGCTTAATAAAGAGTAAAAAAAGAAAGAAAAAAGGATCAAGTTTGCAATGACTTAATGTTACATAAACAGTCTTAATGTCATGTTTTATTTTATTAATTAATTTTTATTTTAATATAGCTTATTGATTGACAACCAATATATTTATAATTCACAGTATATATAAATGTAAAAATATTTGTTATATACTTTTAATACTTTCAGACTCTTTTGCTATTCAATATTTAATCTTAATTTTTAATGAAATTTAAGCCAAATATTTTAGTGTTTAAAGCTTGAGCACCAAATAATATTAAAGGATTTCATAAAGGACATTTACAATGTTGTAATAGTAAAATTCAGGGAAAAAAAGAACAGAAATGTATAATGACGAAGCGTAAATGTAAAACTGTTTGTATATAGATTTATTATACAGTTCATACAAGAGGCAAGTGGAAGCACACAGTGTTTCCGGTCAGTGGCAATCGCAGTGTAAAAATGAGAAAGTGTTCAATATTTTCATTCAGCCATGCTGTCAACAGCGAATCCCACTAAATTGACAATACTTTGCTGACTGGATGACCTTTCATATCAAAGTGCAACTAGAAATACTGTTTCAGAGAGTCTTTCATACACAGACCGTGTGCAGTGTGCCTTTATGCTCTGATAGAAGAACCTGAAGGGACGGGACTCGGATGTATAGGAGAAGACAGGCCAATGGGTAAAAAACACTGTAGAATAGAGAGATAACAATATGTATCAACAGCTATTCAACTTGACAACCGGTTTAGTGTGCAGTGCACAATTTAAAACGCAATCTCACTCACAGTAGAGTCCTGAAACAGAAGTGTGGTGGCCACCGGGTTACCACAGCGGGGCTGCAGCGGGCAGGACAGCAGCCGAGAGGTGTACATAGCACATTCCTCATCCAGAAACATCTCCTCCAGAGGAGTAAGACGCCTCCGCAGAGCAGATACAGTGGTAGACCGCTTGACAGTAGGAGCTAAGAAAGATGTGGACATGCATTTAATGCAGTAAGCACTACTACAAATGCTTAAAAGTCTTCAATATCTGCATGTACATTTTATACAGATACAGTCATTTAAACATTTTAAAAAGGGTTAATTTAGGTTTACTTTACATGGAGTGGTTACCGTTAGATTGGCTTTGTTTAGGCAGGTCTAAACTGGGATTGGTCTGGGATCCATTGCTTTGGTCTGATTGCAGCAGTAGTGCATTATGAGATGTAAGCTGGGCTAAACAGAGCTGCAGAGGGGCACTTATCCCAGGATTCTTCACAGTATCCTGAGAACTTTCTAATCCAAGTCTTCGGCTTGATGAGAAAACAATGACTGACCCTCTGTGTGCTGCTTGTATGAAAGGCTGGACAGTTTTCTTGCCTTCGTTCCCGGCGTGACAATGATTCGATTCAGAATTTTCTTTAATTGTTGACTGTGCTTCAGTCTGCATGGAGAGAGATTATGTCAGATTACTTTTACAAATTGACCAGCAATGCATAAAGTCATCTTATAAGAGTTAAATCGTACAGTTTGGTGACTGTTCAATAACTGTCGTGAAGTGGCATCATCTTGGCCTATCTGGTCATCGTTCATCTGCTCCTGGTCATCAAATAATCTTTGAACAACATTCTCCACCTATAATGCATTCAACACCTAGTGTTAACCTGACATTTTATCATGTAGATCAAGTAAGAAAATACCTACAAATACAAGGGATCTGCAGTATGGTTTTTTTTTACCTCCTGACACACCAAGCGTTCAGTGCTGGGGTCGTGAGATTCACGCAAACCTGGGGAACCCTTTAAACTGGGCATCTTTTGGGTTGTACAAAGCTTCCTCTGTAAATACGTACAAACAGTAAACATTAACCTAAGATACCAATGGTTTGAAAACCTTAACTTGTGAAATTTGGGTTTTAAAAAAAACAACTAACTTTAATTTACGGCAATAGATACTGTACATAACAATGAGACAAGACAAGAGAACACTAACCATTGACTGTGCTTTGGTTTTTGCGACCCGCTGCGGTGTCCACTTCATCACTGGCGTTCTTGTTGCACCTGCACCACAGCAGGAAATCACTGGTTGAGAGAATGATGTTGAAGGGGAAGAAACACTGGAAAGTCAAACTTACACTGAGATGACGATGTTGCTGCTGGTATGGCTTCAGGCTTATTCTTCTTCAATGGGACTCTCTGGGCCTTAAGCAAAGAAAGTTAAATGATGCAAAACACCTTTATAGCATACAACTACAAGTTGAATCCATCCCAGCGAACTCACAGAATATATGGAGGTTCCTCTGCCGGTGGGACATGTGGAAACTCTGGGTGTTGCTCCACCAGCCCTCACACCTTCATTCAGTAGAATACTGCGCAGGGCCGCAGGGTCAGGGGAGAAGGACACAGCACTTCCTAAAGGAAGATTTTTTTTGGATTGAATAACAACATCTAGTTTGTATGTAGTGCTGTAACATCTCTTATGCCCAACATTATTTACAATGCAGTAAAACAGGTATTACAATTTAAAAGAACCATTTTCTATTTGAAATGTCAATATTACTGTGATGGCAAACCTAAATGTTCAGCATTCATTACTCAAGTCTTTAGCATCACATAATCCTTCAAAAATCATTGTAATATGTTTGTGATTGTGGCTCAAGAAACATTTTTAATAATTAGTGCTGGGCAATGATTAATTGTGATTAATTGCATCCAAAATAAAAGGCTTTGTGTACATAATATGTGTGTGTGAAGTGTGTATATTTATTATGTATATATAAAAAGACACACGCATACACCGTATAATTAGAAAATACTTACGTAATTACATGTATATATTTATGTAATATGCAAATATAAATGTTTTTCTTAAATATATGAATGCACACACATGGATGTACAGTATACATGTAATATTATGCTCTGCCTAATACTTTTGTATAAACCACAGTACATTTCTTCATGATTCTTAAATAGAATGTTCAAAAGAACAGCAGTCATTTAAAATATTTTTCAAATGTAATCACTGTAGCTTTTGATGCATTTAATGTATCCATGCTGAATAAAAGTATTAATTTATGAGCAGACGTGAATGCACTTCATTTAATGCAAAACTAATGGGCGAGATATGTACCTGCAGGAGCTTTGACAGCAGCTGATTCGTCCGTTTTAGGCTTCCTAATTGGCACTCTTTGAGCCTGGAGTGAACAGGGTATTTCAAACCTTATTTTTGAGCATTCCAAAATCTAATTTTAAAACGACAATTGTGAACTGAGCATTACGGAGTACACAGAAGTTGCTCTGCCTGTAAGGCTAGTCGATGCATTAGGTGTTGCTCCATTGGTCTGTAGAATACCACGAAGTGCTGATGGATCAGGAGAGAAGGCACTTCCTGCAGGCACAAACCATACACAGATTAATGAACACAATTTGTTAAAAGTCTTAAATTTCTCTTAAACGCAGACTGTTTAGGGACTTTCTATTCATCAAAGCAGCACAACCCTTTACTGATGATAACCGTTTCTTGAGCACCAAACCAGCATATTAGAAAGATTTTTTAAAGGATCGTGAAGACTGGAGTAATAGCTGCTGAGAAAAAAAATGTAAATTAAAAATAAAAATCAATACCTGTAGGGCTTTTGGCCTCTGCTGGAGCTTGTTTTTGAGATTTTTTGGCAGGCACTCTTTGAGCCTAAAGTGGACAAGGTTGCTATTAAAAATCAATTCTTCTATTTCACCGAATTTCTTCACTTCTTGATTTCACTTCTTACTCACCGAATAAATAGAGGTTCCTCTGCCAGTAGGACAGGTTGATGCTCTCGTTCCATCACTCTGTAGAATACTACGTAGCGCTGAAGGGTCAGGGGAAAACAGCCCAGCCTTGTCTTGAGATGAAAGGAGAACTATAAAGCTTACTCTTTGAGATCAATGAGAAAAGTTGGGAGTCTTTGAAAATGAACTAACCTGCGAGGACATCAACGCCATAACTCTTCTTCACAACTCTTTGAGGCTAAAAGATCAAAATACATGAGCACCAGAGCACATACTAAATTGAAAAGACAGCTGTCATGATCATTATGAAGGGTCAGTAAACATTTCAGCTTTATTTTCTACAACTTCTGACCATATTAATGGAGGTTCCTGGCGCAGGTGGGCAGGTAGATAAACGTGGCATCATGCAATGTGCTCCAAATGCACTTGATCCCTCACTTGGGAGAACACTGTGCACAGCTGATGAAAGATTTGATGGGAATCCTTCACATTTACATAAATCAGTTATATAGGGGCTAAATTAAACAAAGAACTATTAATAGTTGAGATCAAACATTATGTCACTCACCTTCAGTGACATGATTTTGTATTGTTGATGGGAAACCCTGCTTGTCCTTTGGTGCTTGATTATAAGAATTATCATCTACTTTAATGAGTGAAGTTTTACACAAATGACTCAAACGTGAGTCTTCAGGAAGCTTAGATTGCATAAGAGTGATGCTACTTAAACGTGAACTTAAATCAGTGTGACTACAGCATTCAAATTCATGTGAAGGTGGGTGAACATCAGTGGAGTCTTTATTTGATGCCGAGTATGCGGCATGACTACCAGGCTGCAGTCGCTGTGATTTGTTGGCTTGAGTCCTGATGACGCCTGGTGTCGTAGCTCTATGGCTTGGAGTTTCAGTTTTGGCACTTGGATTCAAGTTCATCACTTTTGCCCCTGGCGTTAGTCGTGTAGAAGGCATCAGGGGTGCTTTTCCCTGGGAATCACCTGTTTCTCTCTGACTGTGTGTGCGGGACTGGGACAAATGGAAAGGAACAGGTTTGGTGCAGGTCCTTTTTTTCTGAGCTTTACTCTGAAGACAAATGAAAAATAAATGATTATTTAAAAAAATTATTCTTATAATATGCATAAAAAAATATTACTATATATAAAAAATGAATAGAATAACACTTTAGCATCCTTACCGTTAGAGGCCTCTGTTCCCAGCTGTTGAGACTGGGATTTTGGGAGAGCTCACTTAGGGCTGGTTGCAGAGATTTGGCAAGGACAGGAAGTCTGCTGACACCTTTGAGTTTACTGACTCCTTTTCCAGTTTCAGCAAAAGCATTGGGGTCCAAATTTTCAGATCCTCTTTTAGAGAAAGCGCTTTTTGTCTTCAACTCCTGATTCTTCAAGTTCCTAATGGCATTGAAAATAATAGATCAGAAATCTGCACCATCATGATTGTAAGATTATCTAGTTTTGATACTGAACTAAAAAAAAAACATTTTAAAGAGATTAATGCATTACTCAAAAACTAAGCAAGACGATATTAGATCCATTACAGTAATGAAAATTAGAGGGTAAAATTGTTTTTTTTTTTTTTCTTTTTTTTTATTAAGACTTAGGATACAAAATCTCGTAGAGGTAACAGCATAATATCAAACCAAGTACAATAACAAT
>JAUMHI010000069.1:11007913-11041900 GCA_032359435.1 Enteromius unitaeniatus
TATCTCTCTATATCTATTTATATCTCTATATCTATCGATGTCTATCTCTCTATATATCTATCTCTATCTCTCTCTCTTTATCTATCTCTCTATATCTATTTATATCTCTATATCTATCGATGTCTATCTCTCTATATATCTATCTCTATCTCTCTCTCTTTATCTATCTCTCTATATCTATTTATATCTCTATATCTATCGATGTCTATCTCTCTATATATCTATCTCTATCTCTCTCTCTCTCTATCTATCTCTCTATATCTATTTATATCTCTCTCTCTCTATCTATCTCTATCTATATCTCTCTCTCTCTCGCTCTCTATCTATCTATATCTCTCTCTATATATATATCTTTATCTCTCTCTCTCTCTCTCTCTCTCTATCTATCTCTCTCTATCCATCTATATATATATATTAATAATTAACATTTAGCAAATTCTGCAACATTTATGTAAACTTTTGACTTCAACTGTATGTGCAAAATGTTACTGTACATAAATAAAACAGCAAGCAAATTCCATTCCACTTTAAGTATCCGAAAAAAAGGAGCATGACACAATTAGAGACTTGATTTGAAATTTATACTGCAAAGTTTTATAAACCTGAACAGCTGTTGCATAAACTCTGAATTCTTTTGGACCAAAACAGAAAGCTGCAAATCTCCATATCAGCCATCTCAATTCAACAACACCATTGAACTACATGACGCTTACATCCTGGCAAAGAGGTTCATTTAGAACAGGAATGATTAAGTACATAGTTAATATGACCTAGTAAACACCAGTAATCCAACAGATACAAGCGAGGCTCATATTGCAGTTCAGCAAACAGTAATCTATGTCAGTCACTCTACAGTTCCACGGTGGTGTTACGCTCCCTTCCGCAGATGTGGGTAACTCTCCACAGTGCGAACTATTGCCTCTCGTAAAGGCACCAGGGGCTGGTAACCCATGTCCTTTTTGGCCTGGGCGCAGCTGTAGTAGTGATGGGTGCCAGCCAGCGCTACTCTCATCGGGGTGAAGGTGGGTTTGATCCGGATCAGCGGCCGCAGCAGCACAGCGATCAGCCACAGCAGCAGGGCTATCCCATAGACCAGTGTGTAGGGCAGGTGATATCGAGGAGCACTGTAGCCCAGAGCCACCAGAATCTGAGACATGAAGTCCCAGAAACGCACCGGCTCGTCGTTGGTTATGTGGTAAGCCTGTTAACATGAGACATGCTTGGTTTAAAACACTGGTCTCAAAGCAATTTCCTGGAAGGCCACAGCTTTGCACAGTTTAGTTCCAGCCCTAATCAAACACACCAGATACGGCTAATTAAGGTTTTTAGGCTCACTGGAACTCCCAAGCAGGTTAAGTCCAGTAGGATTCTACTCGTCAGACTGTACGAACATGATGATCATGTCTCACTGAGGGATCTCAGTTGTTGCTAATGTCAGACTGTACGGCAGTCAGTAAAGAAGGGTTTTACATTAACCCACACATTACTAAGTAATGGGGAGCTGCATTGCACCCGGGGATGAAAACCAGTGTATTTAAGAAGAATATTATAAGCAGCAACACACACCCACATGAAAACAGCGGCGCAACTGATGTTTATCATAGCAAAGGCAACATATCAGATGAATTTCGTGAATGGAAGACAAGAGTGCGGGAGTTGATGGCATATTTCTCCAGCATTAATTCTAATCATGCCTTGTTTTGAAATATGAAGAAAGTTTAAAGTTAGTCACACTGCAGGACTATGAGCCAGAATTTCATCTGAGGTCAAATTTTATCGCAACGGCCATTATTCGGTGAACATTTCAAACTAATAAATCAAAGACTACAGATTTTAGCCTAGGATTAAGGGAATCTTTTAGGATTTTCAAAATTAGTCTCAGACGGGCTTCAGTTTGTTTGGAGCTAAACTCTGCAGAGCTGTGGCTCTGAGTTTGAGATCACGGATTTAAATGGTTGTAAAAGTGAAATTAATCTTGAAGTGAAATCTTATTTGCCGAGATTAGACGTCATTCCAGATTAGACGTCATATAATCACACTACTCTCTGATCATGTTTATCACATTGATTTAAATTAGTGATGTCAAACAATTAATCGCATCCAAAATAAAAGTTCTTGCTTACATAAAATGAGCCTACTGTTTATAGCGCATGAGAAATATTATATTTTGCCAATGCGACAGAAGGCTTTGTATGCAGATGCTAGATTAAATAGGTTACGCTTTGAGATCCAAGACAAAATTTGGAAAGAATTCCAACAATAAAGTGTATTTGGATTGAATAATTGAATTGAAAAACTAATCCTAAAGCTAAAAAATGCCTCTAGTTTTATTCATTTAACAAACCGTTGAAGTTTGGGCAAAAAACTTGTGTAAATTATGTGTTTTTGTGCATTTTATTTTGTGTGAATGCTTTGGTCAAGGCTAAAGGTAAAGGATTGTTCTCATTGCAAAGACAAAGGCTGTGTTAATAAACAGACATAATAAGAAAATTATGTATCTGTGTCCTGTTATTTATCTTTTGGTATGCTTTCAGAAAAAAAATGGTTAAGATTCAGGTTGCAAATAGTGATTAATCCTGATTAATTTGATTAAACATTTTAATCATTAGACAGCCCTAATATATATATATATATATATATATATATATATACATATATATTTGGGTTTTTGTTTAAGTGTGTGTGCGTCTGTAAATACATACAGTTCAAAATATATACAGTATGCGTGCTTATATATACACAATAAATATACACGCTACACACGTCAACAAAAACTTAATTGGATGCAATTAATCATGATTAATCGTTTCACAGCACTAATTTAAATATAATAATCTTGTACCATATCGATATAAACATACAAAGATTATGAAAATGTATTCCGTTCATTATTAACACCATGAAGTGCATTAAACATTACCATATGTCAAGGTTTCTAAAATTTAAGTTAAAAAAGCTTATTAGCTTTTTAAGTTAAAAAGCTAATAAGTCTTTAATTCATAAAATAACACATAAATCATTAAAAAAAAAAAAACATGTACTAAGAAAAATTAACAATTGAAAAAAAAGAGAACAACGTTGAAACACTGTTTAAACCCGAAGGGACTTTTGTAAATCCAGTAGTCAAACAGTAGGTTATTTAAGAAATTATATTTTAACAGATGAAAAAGTAGAATCCATAATAATGTACTGCTATTGTGTAAATATGTAATCAAAACAATTAACACTAGACTTATTATGAATATAAAAAAAAACCATAATTGAATCTATCTACAAGTACTTAACTGTACTTAAGTATGTAACCAGTTCCTACCCAGCTCTGCTTATTGGTCTAAGAAATGCTAATTCCACTTGTTCAAGGCTTTGTATCAAATGCCCATCTGATGAAATACTGAATAAAGATGCTCCAAAAAGCTGTTCCCAGTAGTGGTAAAATGCTCATTTTTGGAAAAGGTTTAATAAAAAGTTCAACAGTACCAACAGAAATAAATGTGCTTATGTAATGTCTGTAACATTTAAACCGTTTCAAACTAAGGAAGTGTTGCTATGTCATGATTGATGGCAAAACTTGCGGCAGCATTTTTCAGATGTTTAATTAACCATTACTTAATGGTTAAGCTCATATTGGCCATATAACATCTTACAAAAACTAACAGTGTCAACCAGACGTAACATTTTTATTACCACAGTTTTTAATATTATAATTGCTTTTTAGAGCAGTTTTCAATTTTCTACTTTTCCAAGTCCGAATAGTTACATGACAAAGCTAAAAGTCTCTAAAGGCCTGCTGAAAGTCTGTAGTAAAACTGCACAGAACATTTTTTTTCACCATCGCTGCATTTAATGAATGACTGCAAACCCCTATGAGAGATTTGAGAGTCGTTTTGTTATTAATGTGTTTCCCTAGAAATGGAAAACCAAAACCTGATGCATCATACATGTAGGTTTGTTTACACATTACACACACACACACACACACGTGAGATCTACAAATCACATCTAGAAACTCTCACTCATTCAGTTTCTCTCATGCTATTTCACACACATTCCTTACCTGACCGCAGAGTGGAGAATCAGCCTTAAGGTGTTCTGCTGCTAAAATATGCCCATGAACTACATTCTCCACATAGGTGAAGTCCACAAGATTGGATCCATCTCTAAAGAGCAAATCGGCATTTCATTTTCACAGTACCTTAATCACTCCAAATGTCCAAGAACTCAACACATTTGAGATTTGATTTCTAATTTAAAGCAAGTAAATAAAACAAACAAGCAATGACATAAAACGAATACAAAAAATGTTGCACTAGGTCACTGATCAAGTCAAGTTGAACTCATACAGACAGTCTCGATTTCATCTAAGGACAAGATGCTCTCTGGATCCTTCTCAAAACATGCTGACTGCAGAACGTGATTCTCAGGTTTTGTTCATGCCACCTTATCTAATCCTGCTCCAGAATTCAGCTCCAACCTGGAAGTTTTTAATAATCCTAAAGGCCTTGATTGAGGTGTGTTTCACTGGGGCTAGAGCTAAGAGCAGGACAGAGCCAAAACTATGACATTTCCATAGCAGTAAGTGGTTTGATCCAGAGCCTGACTCACATTTTCCAAAACACTGCACACTGTACACAGCACAGAAGACAGTATGACAGAGCATTTCTGGTGAAGAAACACACACGCCACCCCTGCTACACAACCCCAGAGTTAAGTTTTGTTGTTAAATGTTTTAGAAACTATGTGCTGTTTAAGTACTTATCCATGTAGCTGATCAAACACTCGATGCTCCACTATGCTGTTGTGATGCTTCACACATGCTTGGCTCAGAAGTTTCCAATCTATAAATCAATCCACCCGCAGGTGGTCTGGTTTCAACAGCAGATTCAATGCTAAGACTTAGTTTCATTAGCACTTTTTTTAAAGAATCAAACAACTGATATTTATTTCACTATTTGTACATTCAACTCCACAAACCTTACTACTATTACTTAAGACTAACAGAAACTGACGCATCATCATTTCGACAAGCTTATGGCGTGAACCTACAGAGAGTCAACTGGCTAAAGCTGAACAAGAAAACAGCCATTTCATCATTTTAACCCTGTCTGTGAAATCTGTAAAAATCTAACGATGCCAAAATCGGGCCAGCCAGGACCAACTGAAGCTTTGCCACTGGACTCAACACAGATTGGTCTTTGCAATATATTTATTCTAATTCTATTCTGGAAAAAAATAAAAAATAAAAATAAAAAAAAAAACCCCACAAACTAACACTAGGTTCTCTATTATTTTTGTGTTCTATCTGTTTTATTTATTATACACTTTACAAAAAGAGCTTTTTCTATTCTTTCCATTTTCTTTCTCAGTTGCTTCCATTGTTCTCATTTGTAAGTCTGCTAAATGTAATATAACATGGCATTTCCTGTCAAAAGGATTGCTGGCAGTCACAGTGTGTCACCTAGTGTATCAAAGGCGTCTCTGCAACACTGTTTTAGATCTTTGCAGCAAAATCGCTCAGCACATCCTGATTTTAGTTAGAGGTCCAAATCCAAGCTTTTTATCCAAAATGTTATTTCTGACCATATCTTTACACCTAAACCTAACCCATGAGTAATGCCTAAAATCAGAGGAAATAATAGATGATTGACACTGATGTACAAGCACCGAACACCGAACAAAGACGTTGACCCAGGGTAAAATCAGGTTAGCGACTGTCGCTTACCCGATGATGAACTTCATCTTTCCTCTGCGGGCTGTATCTACCAGGATGGGCACTAACTGAGGGTCCCGGGGGCCAAAGATGCCATGAGGACGAATAGCAACAGTGAGGAAACCCTCGTCTTTACGGCAGGCCTCCAACACCAGCTGCAACAGAGATTGTGGATTGGAATCGCATATCAACCAGAACTCCAACAAAATCAACTCATGGACTATTTCATTCTTCTGCTAAATTTAAGAAGAGAGAATAAGTTCACGAGCCTTTTCCTGTTGGATTTTAGTCTCTGTATAATAATCAATTGGCTTTTTTGCGTAAGGCAGATCCTCTCTCCCGTTCTTGATGTCAGTTCCTTCAAACACCACACTAGCACTGCTGGTCAATATTAATTTCTGTAAAAACAGAAATATTTGGGATTAAAAAAAAAAAATACTCTTATTCACCACTGAAAATAATTTCCAATTTCCAAAAAATGTAACAGAGTTAAAGGTATCAAATCAGTGTGCCAAATACTGTAGTATGATGGACCTTACATTGCAAAACCATTCAAATATTATTTTTTTTAATACTCAATAATATTATAATTATATTTCTAAACACTCCTCTCCAAAAGTATTGGGGAACGGTAAGGCGAGTTCCATTATTTTTGCTGTAGACTGAAAACAATTAGGTTTGAGACAAGACAAGAATATATTTCCACATATGGTCATCTTGCTCTGGTACGTAAGTTACAAGATTTTAGTACACTTTAATTCAATATTTGTTAATATCATAACTTTAGTGTCATATTGTTCTTTAGAAATCATTCTAATATGCTGATTTGCTGCTCAAGAAACATTTCTGATTATTATCAATTCTGAGAACAGTTATGCTGCATAATCTTTTAATCCATCCTTAAAGAATCGTTTTTTTAACATTACTGACTTACTGACAAACTTTTAAATAGTAGCGCATTTTTATATACTACTATAAGAGCAGTGATAGTATTTGAATAGTCGTTTATTTTTACCATCTGCTGACACATGATAGATAATACAAACCTGTACTCCGGCCTCATGACAGGCCTGTATGACAGTTTGTGTCCCGTCAACATTAACCCTCTGAAACAGAGCGCGGTCATCACTGGCTGGAGCAGGTGAAGCACAGTGAAACACTGTAGACACTTCTTTCAAAGCCGCTAGCAAGGCCTAGAGAAGACATGAGAAGACAGGGTAACTGTGTCTGACTGATTCTGCCTGGTCAAAACTGATTGATGCCTACCTGCCGGTCACACAGGTCTCCTTGGTAAAACGTCACTTCTGGAAGCTCATAGGCCTGTCTGATATCAAACACATTCACTGTGTATCCTCTGTCCACCAGACGCTCCACGAGGTGTCTGCCCAAAAATCCAGATCCTCCGATGACAGCACAGCGTTTGCTGCTCTGCAGATGTTCACAGCATCAAAACAAGATGAATTTATTGCCATTATGCCTTGCCTGGCAGAAGAACATAACTAAAGTATGTAGAGCTTTTAACACTAGTAGACACGAACAGAAGAATCCACAAACTAACAATAAAATAGATCATGTATGATGGTCATTGTCCATCGTGACCACTGTGCACTGCAGATATATATCTGCATTTTATGGAAACAGAAATGAAAGGAGCAGTCATATTAATATGTTGTATTATGTATTAAATAGACGACAGTGCGCATGCGCAGTGATTGAACCGGTACAGGTGATAGAGAAACTGTGTTTCAGGTGTGATTGTACTCACTGGTCTCATACGAGTCGCCATGGATGAATCTCTCCGCTGCAGATTAATAAAACAACATATTCACATGTTTACTTGCACTTCTTCAAAACTATGCGACTGTACATCAAACTCATTCAACATTTGAGATTTTACTCAGATCGAACTGTTCAGTGAAACCAAACTTTAATTACGCTCGAAGCACAATATATATATTTTTTACTGTAAACTTTCAGTGACGCAGCACTCACCTGTATATCTCAAACTAGAGCTGCAGCTGTAATGATTTTGAAGAAAACACGCAGAGCCATATGAGCAGAGAGCGGAGAACACTCTGATTGGTGGAGCCAACTATCAGGAATCAACCTGACAAGTGATAATAGCCAATGAGAGAAGGGCTACGTCAAAGAGCGCCATTGCGTGACCCAATCAGTAAAAAGAAGAATCGATATAGTTACATCCCCCTCATGACATCACCAAACACGCACCTAAATGTGGTTTTTAGTTTATTATTTGGGAACATTTCTGGTATATGAGATATACAAATGAGAAAACATACATAACAACATAATGTTAAATTTGTCAATTTCATGCAAAATGGTTGGTTAAATTCTAAAACCATGCTACTCTTAGCTAAAAGGTAGTGTGCAAGTTCGAAGATGTTATTAGTTTTTTTTAAATTGTATATATATAATTTATTATTTTTTAATTTTACTTTACGCAATAATTTATAATTATTATTATTATTATATTAAATATTATTATTATTATATTTTTATTCTCTATAAAGTCCCAAGTTATGGGATAAAATAGACTTAAATTGGTCTTAGAATAGACTTATTACTTTATCCTCACAGCTTGTTTTTTAAAGAAGCGTTAAAATACTCTTTTGTACGAAATTACAAATGTTAATGAATGGTCTTTATTCGTGTGGAGGTTGCTAACTGGTGCGTCTGGGAACGTATATAATGTATTATTCATGAGCCGACGTCTTCCTTTCAGCCAATCAGCGTGATCCACTGTCCTAGCGTCACAGAACGTAATTAATATTCATAAGCAAAGCCTTCGCCATAGTATTATTCTCCACTGGCTGGTCTACTCTCGGTTAAGATGGTGAGTCACGACAAATGATTCAATGTCGAGATTTGTGCGTTTGTTAAAAATGCTGTCACTCTCTTTTAACGAACCTTTATTTGCTATTACATTTCCCAAATCTTCTTCAGCTTTGTTTTATCGTTGCCTAACGCGTAATAATATGTGTTATTGCTAGCGGTCTTTCCTGCCCATAGGAAATAACGTTATACATGTAGAGAAAACTGTCATCGGGACATTTAGGAGATTTACAACCACCTCTGAATGCATAGTGTAGCCTCTCCTAATTCCGCTGATTCTCTATTTTACTGTATTAACTGTATTATTCAGGCTTGACTTATATTCATGTCAAATTGAAGTTTGCATTATGTCTTGTGTCCTTCATTGAAACTGTAATGTTCACTGCACCGGTTTTGCTCTTGTTTTAATAAAGGCCCTATTCTATTCTGTATAACACAGGCCACTAGTCCCAAAAGACCGTCACTGGGGGCAGTAGCCCCTCGTAAAAAAGCCAATCCAAAGCCTGAACTGACAGAGGAGCAAAGGCAGGAGATCAGAGAGGCGTTTGAGCTCTTTGACACTGATGGCTCTGGTTATATTGAGGTGAAGGAGTTAAAGGTGAGATATAATGAACACAGCTTGAGCAGTTTACACACCACACTGTAGCCTACAGAGAGGTCTGAACCCCAATAGAAATCTTTATGATGATTGTCTTTTAAACTTTTGGACCGCACTGTATCTGTTTATATGTCAAGCTTCCTGCATTTATTGAGGAACTGTGCTCCAGGTGGCCATGAGAGCGCTGGGGTTTGAGCCTAAAAAGGAGGAAATCAAGAAAATGATTGCAGAGGTTGATAAGGATGCTACTGGAAAGATCTCTTTCAGTGATTTTATGACCGTGATGACCCAAAAAATGGTAAGAATGAACTCCAAACATATATTTTATTGAAATGTAGCTATTCCAGCCAAGTAGAAAAACTGTATTACTGTCTGGATATCTTAAGGCTGAAAAGGACTCCAAGGAAGAAATTCTTAAGGCTTTTCGGCTCTTTGACGATGACGAAACTGGGAAAATATCTTTCCGGAATCTAAAGAGAGTTGCCAAAGAACTCGGAGAAAACCTCACAGATGAGGAGCTGCAGGTACAAGAAAACCCGCTGGTGATCTGTGGTAGTAGATGATGGATTTTCCCCAAAAATCACTGAGTTGGATTAATTTTTCATGTATGGCTGTCTTTAGGAAATGATAGATGAAGCAGACAGAGACGGTGACGGAGAAGTCAACCAGCAGGAATTTCTTCGCATTATGAAGAAAACAAGTTTGTACTGAATGTTATCAGAAGCACAGGAGTATGTAAAATATTCATTTCTACGTAAAACATTTTCAAGTTTTTTTTTTTTTTTATGATTTCGCCGTTTTATGCACAGTACCATTCCAAAACCTTGATGCCTGTCAACCCCATCGGTCCTTTCAGATCCGTGTGGGTTTGCCAAATAGCAAAACGTCAGTTGTTTACACTCTATAACCTTATCAGTCAAAATATAAACAGTAGCATATAACACAGGTTTGTAGTTATTGCATCATATATGGTATGCACTAAAACATTTTGTCATAACATGGGTAACCTCACATAGAAAGCAAATGATTTAGGGCCGTATTTAAAAAACAAAAAAAAATTGGAAAAAGCTTATTTTTTATGACCATTTAGATTGTGACATTATTTTCATGGACCCCTGATTTAGAAATTAATACACTGCCATTAGTAAAAATAACTAGAACAATGAGAATATGTTTAAAAATCTTTCTTTCCCAGAATCGCTCGTATAGCTATACTCTAGGTTTCTGCCTTATACTCCTGAATAGTATTCACTGTTAAAATAGTCAAGAGCCCAGTTGAATGATTATTACATTGAAGTTTACAAACCTTCTGTTGACTTTAGCATCAGTGTGCTCACTGCGCTTTCAGGGACGTCTGTACTACAGCCCTTCTCTGTGCCTCAGCTTCTTTGAAGAAGATTTCTGCAGTTTTCGTAAATACATACTGTGATCCTGTGCTGTATTTCCCCCCTTCGTGTTACCTTCAAAAATAGTTTCAGATGTTTTGTATTTAAGTACACTTGAGATGCTATTTAAGTAGTATTTAACATAAAATAAATTGTCTTGAGCAGCCGCTATTGAGATGATTGGCGTTTTATTGCTTCTCGTGATTTCCCCAGTTTAACTGGCATAATGCAGACCTGTATCTTGCAGCAGCTGGCGTACTATAAAAAAAATATAAAAAAAATAAAACATTTCGAATCGCAGAGATGCAGCAAGTACGCAACTGAACTACAGCTTCACATTAGCTTGAGATACATCAGTAGGGGCAAATGAATACTTTTACTCCGCAAGGACAGTTTTGATATGATAGCCACTGGAAAAACGTACACGTTACTATGTTTTTCAGCAAACGCAAATGCTTTCATTTAACTGAAAAGTCCTAATTTTGCTTCCGCAAAAATACTAAGCAGCACAAGAGTTGTGTATTTGAGATCCAGTCACATGCACCGAATAAAGTGAACAAAAGCAGAATGTAATAATCCAGTTGTTTATTCTGAAGGGGAACAAAAACAAGTAAAACCGACACGAAAAATACATATAAAAAGAACACGCATGTAAACAAACATGAAAATGGCTCATGTATCGTAAGGTTTTCATGGCCTTTAACCATAAAAACAATTATTTCACAGTATAACCGAAGTACAAAGTTGATAATGCATACGAGCAGAAACTATGAAGTATGAGGTATTTGTGCGTATCTGATCTGAGATCAGCTCTGACTGAGACGTGTTTTGCTGGTGAAGTCGGCACTGAGTTTACGCATGACCTCAGCGTGACTCTGGCCTGCCAGTTCCTGTCTCGCCGAGCTGTAGTTCTCCTTCACGAAGGTGGCGAAGGGTGTGGGAGCCCGCGGCTTCGAGGGAGTCAACAAAACGAGCTGCCCAGTGCACAGAGCGCACACGAACTTTGTGGTGTCCAGGGACTTAGAGTGCCGGCCGATCCTGTGAGGGACATAAACACTGACTGTTAGGGACAGGATTTGGATTTATTGTTCCAAGGTGTGGTTACATGGTTAAATTCAATTACACTTTATTGTTGAGATTTCTACACAATGTGACTTTCTGCATCTAAAACCATGTCTCACATCAATACATTTACACCAGGCTTTAAAAATGAATGAGGCCAGATGTGCTACAATAACCCCAACAAATACAAGTCATTATATACACTAAAGCTTTAAAAGAGACAGTTGTGTAGGTTCTCGTGGCTAGTGTTTGTGTATGCACTAGTTTTTGAAAGTGATAATATATTTTCTTGTGTATGCCTTACCTTTTTTGGTTATTTTAAGTACTAGCAATAAAGTGTTGCCAGATATTGCCATTAAAAAAAAAAAAAGACAAACACTGGTAAATGTGGCCGCCCTGCACTTACGTGTTCTTGCAGCGGTTACACTGATACTGGAACTTGTAGTTGATGTCGTAACTGTGGCAGCGGGAAACCATCGGCAGCTCCGGATGAGCCAGCATCGCTTTCCGCGCGTAGAGCCTCCAGAACGGCCCGTGACCATCACGAACGTTGTTTATTAGCCATGTGGCAGCATGACACATTTCATGGACCAGCGTATCTCGTAACCGATCTGTAATTAGAAGCACATCGTTTATCGCCGACTGTCGAGAGCTCAGGGGAAGTGTAAAACCTCAATGACAGCACCTGCAGAGTCGCAAACTTTGACAGACAGCTCGATGCGGGCGTATCGTTTCCCAGTGCCACGCTCCTGCCCAGAGATGCAATATCCTGCCGTCTTGCGCATCTTCTTGTTCCATGTAACAGACATGTCAGTGGGAAGCTGAGGGGGTAGAATTGATATTAAATTACTTTTATTTTCCTTCTTCGGAAATGGGCTACCATTAAAACAACTTCAGAGTTAGTTCAAGCAAAACCTAAAAACAAGCCTCACCCTCAAAGCATCCTAAGTGTATATGACCTTCTTCTTTCAGACGGACCCAATCCAAGTTATATTATCATTTATCCTGGCTCTTGCAAGTGCTTGAACGTGAGTAGGAGGGAGTTTTTGTACAACAGTTCAAGTCTGTTGGTGTGGCTAATAACTAATTTGTTTGACTTAAAGTCTCTTCAACAACCTTCCTTCAAAAATATTCACTGCGGACTCTGAACTAAATGGCTCGTTATTTTCAGTGCCACTAGTCAGTAGCCATGTTTCCATCCAAAATGTATGCATAAAACTGGAACATTGGCTATAAAGCATATGCCTTTTCCATCCAACGAGTCACTTCCTGGTAAACTATGGCACTAAATATTTCAGATAAACCCAATAAAATTATATTCTACTCAAATTTTTTTTTTAAAAGCATCGTTCACCCAAAATTCCATTTTGTTTTCCTTCAGTACAACAGTAAGGAATATTTTTAGATGAATTCTATATTGTGATATATTGTGGTCTTATGAAGCAATTGGTCTGTGCAAGAAACTTCAGGTTATTTAAAACAGTATTACCTGTACTGCAGAACATCATGCAAACGGCCCAAAGTGACGCTCCAGTTCACTAACAAGTCTTTCTTCTGAACCGGTTCTTTAGCCAACTAGTTGAACAAGCTCACTAAATCAGACTAAACCAGTCTGAAACAGTTCATACATCTACAAGTTACTCAAACAAAACTCACTTTGGGACATGTACTGAGGAAACACTTTGGACTCCGACCGAAGATAAAACAGAGCACTTGAATGAAGAGGTGAAATTGACATTTTTATGGGTTCTCACAGAAGAGCTTTTTTTCCCCACAATATAATCGCTGCACGATTATCTAAACAAACAATTTAACCAGTTCATTGAAACACACAGTTGCTTAGGGCTCCAGATTATCGCTATAATTATGGTCAATAAGGTTAAGGTTTTGGCGCAGGGCAAGTTTTGCTTGATAAGAGCTTTATATATCATCAGGAGTCAGAGGATGTACATTTTTTGTTCCTTGATTTACTGTTTTGCTTTTATTTTCACCTGCATTTTACAAACTGCAATTTTAGCTAAAAATCTTCTTTACCGTTCTATTTCTTTTTAAAAAAGCCTATATCTTGGATGGCCTGAGGGTGAGAAAATGAGTCTTCAGAATTTCTCACCAGCTCCAACTTTTGCCAAATAAAAATGACACATTAAAATAAATCCTAGCCCTAAATATCAGCAAATGTTATAGAGATTCCTGCCTGAGCAACCACTAATTAGACGTACAAATGCAATTAGAGGTTTCACGTGTACCTTGCCGTCAAACACACTGGTGTTGTAGAGCTGGTAGAGTTTGTTAGTGAGCTCCTCTTTGTTCTGTTTGAAACTGCGGCAGTATGGTGATCCAGGTACAGACAGAGACTGCAGGAAGCAGCCGGCCGTTTTACACACCACCACCCTGATAAAATGAACAACGGACATGAGTGTAAAAATCCAAATACGGTCTTCAGAGAGGCGGCTGTGGGGGGACTGGGCGGTACCTGCTGCTGGCTGGAGCTCTGGGCTCAGTATGGCTCACTGGTCTGCTGCTGGGGGTCTGCTGCACTGGGGTGTGGGCTGTGGAGGATCCTTTGACCGGTACTTGGTCAGTATTCCTCTTACTCACGGCAGATGGCGTTGACAGACAAGCAGGTCGAGGTCTGGAGTCTACATGGAGAGAGACAGGAAACGGAATATTTTCACGAACACAAAAAAACCCATTGCATTGAATAAATTACATATATATTATAAAAATAGAAAAAAATAATTCTTCCTGTTGCTTTCCCTTAGTTTCTGCTGGTTTTGTTATTTTATGCCAGTAACATAAGTCAGCATCTTAGGCTAATGGCGGGAAAATCTAAATAAATATCAGCATAACAATTACAATAAAAACCAGCAAACAAATACACAAAAGTTATATTGGATTGGTTATATTTCTGTCAAAATGATGCATTAAAAGCTGGACAGAAAGAGGAACCTAGCAGAACATGCCCCGAGTAGGGTCTTCAAAAATGAAGCACTTGATCAAATCCAGTTTTCACATTTCTAAAAGTACTTCTAGTATTATTTACTACTATTTCACTCTTCTTGCTAATTATTTCATACAATGATTAATAACAGGTCTAATTCTATGATGTAAAGCCACACTTCTAAGTATTTAAACAAGACTAAAACCGTGCGAGCTGTACCTGGAGGTGGCCTCGGGCTCGCATGCGTTCTGCCTCCAAGGTTCTGATTTTGTCTGACCCGGTCCAGTAAGGACTGGAACTCCTCCTCAGAACTGCACGTGTCCTCAGGACTGGTGTGGGTCATCACTGTGATCGCTGGGGGCTTTGCAGTCTCCTCTCTGCCTGTACTCGTGGCGTGATGTTCCTCAGATGGTGGGCGGCTGTGTCTGGTCCTCCAGGTGCTTTTGATAACAATGTCACTTTCCTCCTCACTGACGCTCAGGAACACAGGAGAATTACAGAAAGACGGAGTCTTTTCAAGAGGTTTAGGAGTTCTAGCAGGCTTGGCTTTCCCTGTGCAGAAACAAAACTTGACTGACAGCTACACTTTCACCTCATCCTTTTCTTATGATGATATATTTTGATTACATTGGAAGAAGGATCATGAATTTGTAATTACGATGTGCACAGATAATTATTCCAAATGTGAAAACTCCTAGATAGATAATCATACCTTGATGAACGGAAGGCTTCCTCTCAATGACAAAATCCTCATCGGATGACATGCTGTCCACTATGAAGCATTTCAAGCTGAGGGGGGAAATATAAAAAGTGACGATCGACCATATATGGAGGAACTCGCTTAATATAAAAGACACAACACTGACCTGCCATCACTGCCACTCACAGACCGTGACTGGACTTTAGCTTTCGGGGTTTTCACTCGATTTAAAACTGGAAAACACAGCAGTGTTAAAACATGTTTGGCCTATCTGATATAAAAGCAGTCGATAAAGGACTTACATGTTTCAAACTCATCATCACTTTCTGAAGACAGAACTGGAATTGGTTCTCTAGGGGGGAAACAGTTATTTATGTTGATGATGCTGGGACTATATATTTTCACTATTCTATATCCACCATCTATCAGACGTGATGCCTGAGATTTTTTTTTAAAAAAGCCACCTTAGTTTCCGGGCAGCTGACGTTGCAGACTGTTTAACTGTAGATTTGGACGTAGCCTTTGCAGCAAGAACTAGTGAGAATAAATATCACAAATCATTAATAACGCAGGAATACATGCAAGCACAAAGCGTTCCTCAACCCAAACTTACATTTATCCAAGTCCTCATCATCATCATCATCATCATCTGAGGCCAACGACACATGTTTTTCTTTTGACTGGTTCTCTTTCTCAGAGTCAGACAGGAGCTCTCTGTGCACTGGATCAGTGCAAGACTCATAACTGCCCAGCGCCGGACGTCTGCTCTTCTTCAAGCTACTCCGCAGCTGAAACAACGGCAAGAGACAGGCTCCAATCAGACATCTCCAGATGAGTTTGATGTAAATGAAGCATGCGTTCAATATAAGCGTAACACCTTCTCTTCAGCTTTATCGAGACCACCGTCTCTGTCCCAGCCCAGCTTTTCAGAGACTCTCTGAAACAGAGATACTGTGCCAGGATCCATAACCACACGAATGTGTGGAAAACTACTGACTGGCACCTGAGCACTTCACCCTCCTGAGGTCACAGAAGCAAAGCCTATCCACAAGGGGGAAAAAATTAATGCATTTACAAATGAAAACAATGCTGAACTGAACTGTTGCAACTGAAGGCAGCTTGATAGTATTGTTCTGAACCCATGTTACATGAGCCTTTTCGTCTGTTTACATTAGAACAGGTTCAAATTAATGAAATATTAAATAATTGAAAGTAGTAAAATTATAGTGCTGTAAAATAATTCAATAATAACACAACTGGACATCTCAGAAAGGCACCTTACATAATACATAATTAACATATGGATAAACTAAATACCCATGTACTAACATAACGTTACGTCTCTTCAAGATACACCAACGGTAATGTCTATAATGTGTTTCACTCATCGTATCATGGTAATATATCATCAAATTAATATCTAACCTGAACTGGTTATAATTATCAGCGTTTTTCGTGTCGGCAATATTTAGGCTACTAAACAATACGGTCTAATAGCGTCTAAACTAAACAAGCGACGCACATTAACAAACTGAAATTTAGCTTTAGCCAAAATGTTGTCTTTGTTCAGCTCACCTCATAAAAAGCAGAACTTTAACCCACCAGCGTTCAAACTCTTCTTCTTTCTGTTTTAATGGCGGACGGCAACCAACTGGAAAGCTGCTTTACCGCCACCGACTGGGTTGGAGCGTGATACTCCACAATACTAATAACTTTTTTTTTTTTTTTTATTAAGACTTAGGATACAAAATCTCGTAGAGGTAACAGCATAATATCAAACCAAGTACAATAACAATCCGC
This sequence comes from Enteromius unitaeniatus, assembly GCA_032359435.1. Lineage (NCBI taxonomy): Eukaryota > Metazoa > Chordata > Actinopteri > Cypriniformes > Cyprinidae > Enteromius > Enteromius unitaeniatus. The sequence goes on from JAUMHI010000069.1 coordinate 11,024,960, forward strand.
ATCAAAAAGTAAGGGGATCCACCTTACAGGTAAGGCAATACAAACAAGTAAATGAAATAAAAATTACAACACAAGAAACTTATACACGTCCGATGAAATTTTCTGGGCACGACAATTTTTAAGCAATCTCAGTGAGGAGTAAAATAGTTTAAATTCGTTTAAGAAATGTTCAAAACAGGGTGGAGAATCTCTCCACTTACAACAATGTATATGATACTTAGCAAGAAGGATAACAATATTCACAATGTCAGATGTTGCATTGTCTAAACCATCAACATAAAACAATATACAGTTGATGTTAAATACAGGGATGTTTGAAATTTTAGTAGTCAGCCAGTCTCTGACCGCACTCCAGAATCGGCATGAAAAGGAGCAATTAGAGGGTAAAATGACTGGCTGGAAACAGAAACTTTTATATTATTTTGTGGCATATACATGTCTCATTTATTTTTTCTTAAATGAGAATAAATCTTAAATTGTTATAATAAAACAAATAATTAATGAAATGTTAAGATATGAGAAAGATAATACAATATTAATTACAATTCATTTTGAAGCACATTTAACTGCGTTTAACTGTTATGAAAACAAATGCTAGAAATCACGGTTTGTTCCCTTTTGCATTATTGATTGATTGATTTAGTTTCCATACTTCTTTATTTTTCAGTGAAATGTGGAATGCATAGCTACTTCTTGCTCAAAACAAAATTGACAGTCTGAACAGCTCCTTGTCCAGTGCATAACTTGAATAACGTAGGGAGGAGAGACTGAGACAGTGTTAGCTGTGAAGGTGAAGGCTGATATAAATATTCATGATCAGTTCACTCACCCTGCTTGTTCCTGCTGACTTCTGTTCTGGGGTCTCAGAGGGTTAGAGGACGCCATCTCGAAAGGGGTTCAGTGCCTATAAACAAGACGGCACTGGAATGGTCTCAAAACGTAGACTCACTCATTAAAAACCGTACTACTATAAAACCATCACAGAGCAAAGTCTCGAGTACTCCGTGTTGTTATGCATGAAGTGAACACGACGGCAGGTATATATTTGTACTAACCCACACATACGTACCAAGGCCTGAGCTTAGGGAGTATCCAAAAGCCGCAGCTTTTTATTTTGTTTTCGAAGCTGTGGGATTGTTCACAGCGAGCCACTCTCCCCTGACCCAGGATCTGGAGAAAACAGCACTAGTCTGAGAGCTGACTTCCGGAGTAGTTTGTAAAAAGCGCGCATTTTGACTGGCTGACGGAGACGTGTCATCAGCCAATCGTTGAGCGCCATTCACACTACTATGGCAACAGAGATGCGGCTTTAAATCACGTGACTGATTCCGTTTCTGTCGTTCAGTCCGTTTTCCTCGTTATTTACCGTCTGGCGCGTTATTATGAACACTTGAAAGAGGACAAAGAAGTGGTTCGCGGGAAAATGTGGAGATGACCCAGTAAGCACGCGAGAGACCACATGACACTTGCAGAGGAAAACAATTTTTAAAAAATATCTTTTAATAGAGGTCATTTGGAAAAAATCTGCTCAAGCCGTTTCAAAAAACCAAAGGTGGTGACAATAGCAAAAGACAACGTCCAATTATAAATATTAAATGGGTTCAAATTTGACTTGGTTTTTAAGTGGTCCTAAATGTGAACTCCTAACACTACTGTTGCTCTTTTTAAACGATTCTATCAAAATGATATTAGATACAAAATAAACCCTGAGAGGAACTGTGTGATCAACATTAACAGACAAGAAAATGGTTAGAAGATAAATAAGTCCTAAAATGCACACAATTAACTTCAGGTGATAAAGAAGAGAATAACTTAAGTAAATGTAAGTTTTAATAAGAACATATTTAAAAGTCAGTTCTTAGATATTTTGAGGTTTTTGAACACTTTCTTTGTTGCTCATCTTGCTTCACATCATTCCCATTTTTCACGGTCAATTTCCAGAAATCCTGAATAGCTGTCTTGGTAGACAAGTGTTGCCATTAAACTACATTTAAAGGATCTAGTATCAAAAGATGTGCAGAGACGCACCGTTTCAGTAAGAGAGGTTGCTATGTTTGGGACTTCACTGAAGGCACAGATGTTTAGTAAAATATGAATGCAACATTAGGAGAAGATGTGAAGATGATGACAAATCAAATAAATGCACAAAAAAACTCAAAATATTACACAAATATCCTTTTAAATTTCAGAGTCCTCTGAAAACAATGTCTAAAAATAATAGTTTTACCAGAATACCAACTGTCTTCTGTTATTTCACATTCAAAACCAAATTTCTACAAACTTCAAAACAAGTTTCTAATTACATGTGGATGGCATGATGACAGTTCGGCAGGGTGACAATCTGTGACATTTTCAGAATAAAAAAAAAAAAGGTAAAATAATATTTACACTGGCCCACTGATTTATCTATATTTTTGGTGCTGATTATAGACATTATGGAAAAAAAACCAAAACAAAACAAGTTGCCATTACATAAAATTACAAGGAAATGTTACATTAAACTCATCTAGAATGGAGTATTTTATATATATAAAAAACAAAACTAAAGTATACTGACAAAGAAATTAATATTATTGATAAGTGGGAGGGGGATAAAATAAACAATAACATTGAAATAGCAATAGAATACATTAACTTCATCACATTGCTAATATCATAAGCTTCAATGGAAATAACAGCATAATTATCCTATACAAATAAAACTGACTAAACAACTCTTATGCTGTTACTTACCCAAAACATGTATTTTTGTACAAGGTGTTTCAAGAAAGATTCCAATGCAATTTTTTTCTAAAGCAAAACGTTAATAATAATTAAACAAAAAATAATAAAACACCAAATATGTACATTGAACCTACAGAACCACCCATATGATCTCAAACTGCTCTTAAGTTCTGTGTTCTTCACAATAGCTAAAATGTGCCCACCACTGAACTCAATCTCTATAACGTGGAGCTGAACTAAAGATGGGAAAGGCAACCCTGGCCAATTGGTTGCAGGATATTATGCTGCCCATGCTAAGTGGAAAACAAATAAAACAAGACAAACTTAAAGTATATACACATCTAAAATACATTTGTTGATAAAAATGTGTTAGTACACTACTGTAAAAACATTTTAACAAGCAAAGAGACATTACTACAGGACTTCTTCTACAGCAATTACAGTCAATTGTGTATCAAATTGCCTTCTATGGTATAAAATAAATTGATATGAAAAGATTCTAAATTAAGCATGTAAACAAATAATATGCATGGCTTCAGGAGGAGATTGGACCAGGACAGATAGCCAAGAGAAACTGTGACATTTACAGATTGCTGAGGTAATGACTAAAGAATTGGATCTCCTTTCATCCATGAGACAATTCAAGCTAAACAACAACCTCAATCCTATTTTCTGGGAAGTTTTTTTTTTTAATTAACCAATCAGAGATCTTTTTTGTTTGCGGTGGCTTTAGGCAATTTGATCTAACATCAAGTGCTCCTCAGCATTCAGTTTTTTTTCTTTTCTTTTTTCTTTTTTTTTTTTTTTTAGAAATATACAATGTTAAAATTAAACTAAACCTCAACTATGAAACAAACAGGGCTTAAGAAAAGTGTACACGTACGCAGTTTGTTTTCCAGAGGCGGAGCACTGAAAATGATGGAAAAACTATTAGCAATAAAGTCATCACTCCATTAACGCATCAGTCCGTTTAGCTCTATTTGTTTTTCAAATAGAATTTCTATTCTAAAACACCATGCTAAATGAATTTCAATTGAATTTATCACAGCAAGTTACCGTTCTTTTCACTTTTTTTTCGTCCCAATGATGCAAATAAAAACCAGGCTAGCTGAACATTAACCATAAAACAGTCACATAAATTAACACCAAAATCACTCAGGTCTTCCCCCGTCCTTATTCGATTTTTTTTTCTCCTCTATTGTTCCTCGCATTCACCTCTCCATATTATCAAACTACAGGAGAAGCTTGCCGTTTCGATGTATTTTCAGAATCTTTCCCAGTCTCTGTTTAGCTGTAGCAAGTCCTTTCTTTGGACGTTTTCCTGTGAGAAAAAAAAAGTGAAAAAATGTAATGCATTTCCAAAAACACTTGACCTTTAATAGGTCGTACACAGTAATTCCATTTACCTTGACATGCTACTGCTGACGCTGAAGTAGCCAGCCCTCCGGGTGAAGGGGCAGAGGGAGAGTAGCTGCTGCTGTTTTGGGGAGAGAGTGAGGGCCGTCTTGAAGTCAGGAACACTCCAGGGGCCATAGCACCACTTCCTCTTGGGCCCCCTGGGCTGAACGGACCTGGTCCTGCTGTGTACTCATGGTCCAGCAGGCTGGCAGAGTACACCTCCACTCTCCTCTCCTCAACTATGCAGTCCACAGGAGGCTCAGAGGGCAGAGGAGGAGACACGGGTGCAGAGTCCGGCTGGCGCTGGAGTTGGGCAGCTGCAGAATGTACTTTCTCTTGAGGAACCTTCTTCTTGGTGTATTTTCTCTTGGTTATGGTTTTCTGCTGTTCCTGTTATTCAAGTAACAAGGCATTTACCTCAGTGTTAATCTTGTCAAGAAACATACAGACAAGGAGAGTTTTCTGATTGTAAATAATAAAGACAAGTCTAAAATAATTGATTAAAAAACATGTAATAATTTTAGCGTTGATGAAAAAAATACTACAAAAATATTACTGCATATATTATTGTGGTCAAATCGAGAAAAAAAAAAGTGCTTGTTTACACGTGTGTGCATGATGTGTATATGTATTACGAACAGTGCTGGGGAAAGTTACTTTTAAAAGTAATGCATTACAATATTGCGTTACTCTCTAAAAAAGTAACTAATTACGTTTTTTATGGAAAGTAATGTGTTACGTTTTACTTTTTACATATGGGCAGAGCTTAAGTGTTTGTTTTTAATATAAGAAGCTCTATTTATAGCAAATGTAAAAGCCCTTTCACCCCAAAAAATGTAAGGAAAAGTAAATTCACATCTGTAATGTAGAATACAGAAGAAAGTTCAATACTCGTCAGCAGAAAAGACATTGGTTAATAAAATGGGATTAGATACACTTGTTTAATTTAATTATTACAGGTTTGTTTTAATTTTACTAATGTTTTATTTTAATTCATTTTGATGAATACTACATCTGTTTTTTGAGAGCGAGATGAATTATGAATTAATGAGATCCTGTTTATAGTTGTTTTTATTCCTCAATTAATATGCATGCGTCATATATTTAAAAAGTTAATATTTGGTATTATTTTTTATTTCCTTGTCAACCAAAATGATTATTTCAAAGATTAAAATTAGTTGCTTCCAGTATAATTGCTAAAATGTATTTGAAATGAACAAATATTGACTATACTTAAAGGATATTTTGAAAAAAAATTAAATGAACATTTAAATGTGCTCCCTCACGTCTATAGAAGTTCTGGACAGAAGCTCACCTGTTGTGCTAGTTTGGCAGCAGCAGCTGCAAGCCCAGTTTCTACAGATGCCACCCTTGCACCTTCTCTCACCGGTCGCTCCTGCTTGGGCAGTGTAGGGGTCACACGGGCTGAGGACGTATGAAGAAATGATGTTTATAACGGTTTCTAAATAAAATGCTACAAAATCATAAATCAAGATCACAGTTACCTTTAGGACTCCAGGGTGTATCATCCCAGTTTCGCTTTCTTTTCATTTTAGACTTGGTTATGTGATCCTCCTCGTCAGATTCTAGTGATGGATACACTGCAGAAGGAGGTGCAAAAGGTCTCCTTTAAACAGATTCACTTAGGGTCGCAGTATTTCCTCTATTGTGTACATTTGCAACCCTGGTGTAATCGTTGAGGAATCTGTGAACTCACCATAATCAGAATCTTTAAAACAGGTACCCAGGGTTTCCTGTTCATCCAAGCTTTCTTCATCACTGAGGTGCCGTGCTGGACGTTTAATGGGCCGTTTTCCTGGCCTCTGAAATGTGGTCTTCTTCTCGCTCTTCTTGACTCCACTTATCCACCCAGCTCTTCCTCCTTTCTCCTTCATAAGCCCCAGCATCTCACCTCCGCCAGACATGGATAGAGGAGAGGATGAGGATGAGGAGGATGAGGAAGATGGAGGGTTGGCCATCGAGAGCATGCCCTGGATAGCGTCACGAGTGCTGGGGGAGGCCGGTGCTTCCTCACTTGATGATAAAGGGAAAATCAATAGAATTGAGTATATCAGGAAGTACATAACTTCATATTTTACTAAGATAACAGCTAATAAGCATCGGCATGTGGTAAAATAGGGAAAAAAAGATGTGTGTTAAGTACCTCAGTGCAGAATCAAGACCCGCCACCTGTTTGCTTGCCTTGAGCAAGTCTAAAATTCCACCTGCTCCGCCTTTCACACCCTGCACTGTAAGCATCTCCTCATCCGTGGTGTAATCTTCCTAATTATCAACAAGATATAAAATTGGTGATAACCAGACACCTAGAAAAGAATCTGAAGCTACCTAAAATAGATTTGCATACCTCAATATCAAAGTCGACTTCTCCTGGCTCCCGGATTCTGTGGGGGTCACTGCACGGTTTGGCCCGAGGTAGTTTCCTTGGTAGACCTTAATCAGAAAATTGAGCCAACTAGTTCATATCATTGTCCTTGTGTTTTCACAGAAGAAAGTAAATCTTGGGACGACATAAATATGAGTAAACGATGCATAAACAATAAACTAATGCAAGCAAATGTGAGAAATCTTTTACCAGCTAATTTCTTCTTGCTAGGTAGAGACGGTCTGCGGCGAGGAGGAGGGGTTTCGTCGATCTGAAGCTCGTCTTCTGAATCAAAGTCAGACAAAGTAGCCAGGTGGGGCTGGAACTGTTGAAGTGAACTCCCGGCTCCATTTGCACTGCCAGCACGACCCTTCTTCCTGAGAGACGAAGAGGAGGTGGTATTAAAAATAAAGGAGCCAACGCATAAGACTGAAAATCCCCGACAAGAGGGAAATGAATGAAGATAACCGTTTTACCCTTGTATCTTTCCATTCGTCAGCACAAGCTTAAGCTTGCTCTTGTTGATCTTCTCTTCAAACTCATCTAGACAGTCATCAGGCAGCTCGAGCTGAAAAGCCAAATGATGATATTAGGGAAAAGTACAACAAAGTAATAGTTTTTCAGATTATGTCCATAATAAAAATAGAGATTTTTTAATCAGTATTATTAAAAATTAAAGTATTTTATTCATTGCATTAATATTTTTTTAAACATAAATTTACTTGAACGTGAAATGTAATAATATAACAGGGAGAACATATAAAATCATTTTCATCATTTATAACTATAATAATAATCTGTATAACCTGGGAAACGCCTTTGTTTACAAGGCTGTATTTTCATGATCAAAACAACGAAAACAATATTATTATTCCAATTTTAAATAACTGTTTTCTATATTAATTTCTTTTCTTTTTTTTTTTCCTGTGATGGCAAAGTTGAATCTTCAGCAGTAATTACTCAAGTCTTCTTTGTCACTTGATTATTTCCTTTACTGTCAATTTTAATTAAATACATTCTTGCTGATTAAAATACTTTTTCAACACTTTCTTTAAAAAACAAAAATTATTACTGAACACAAACCTTTTGATAAACAAAATCTTGTCTGATTAACGTATTCTAAATTCTACCTTGCTCTTTTTTACTTTGCACCCTGGCTGGAACTTCTTGAGCGTGTGTTTAGTATGAATCTCCAGCAGGTCCAGCTCTCCTGCTTCTGTTTTTATCTCTTTGCCTTTTTGGATCTTTTTCTTAGATCCTGGAGGACCGACACCCCCTCCTCCAAATCCATCCTTTGATTTGGGACCCCTCTTTTTCCCAGGGTGCTGACCAAAAGTGAGGGCTGTGTTTAATGGAGCTTTGGGGTGTGGAGAGGGAAGACCCTGAGAGCCACCAAACGGTGTCCCACTCCTGCCGATGTTCTGCTGGAAGATATCCTGCAAGAAAAAAAAAATACAAATTTAGACAAAGACCAAAACCACTAGATTTCTTTTTGTTTTTGAAAAATTAAGCCAGAGCCACTCTCACCTCAACCAGGCGTATCTCCTTTGCCAGATCCTTCACTAACTGCTGGGTCTTTATAGTCTCTGGTATTTCATGATCATGTTCAGCCAGGGACTGGAGAGGAAAAAAAAAAACAATCAATAAACTTTGTATCATCACACATAACTGCCATTAAGTAATTCAATGTAGAAAACAATGGCAAGACAAATAAACATTTGAAACGTTTAGCACATAAAATTAATTATTGAACTTGAGTTTTGAATCAGTTAAGTGAAACATTTAGAACTGATTCAAGGAAATGAATATTAACTGAATGGTTTGTGAATGTATCATTTGTAAATAACATATATAGCCTATTAATCACCCAGTTCTGTATGTAACATATTTAAACTTACTTCCTTCCGTGTCCATCCACGGAAAGCATTATTGAGCGCTTTAGCTCCATGGACCAAATACGTGGCAGGATGCCGTCGATTCTCTCGAAGACCTAAAGCAGAAAAAAAAGATAGAAAAATGTAAGTACAACACAGAATGTTGTATTAAAAACAAAAATAAGCAGTAAAAAAAAACAAAGTTTGCTTTGAGGAGAACCCTCACCTCTGAAGGTGTCCAGCAGATGCTTTCCAACATACCAGCACACGGTCTCAAAGTTTGGAAACCTGAACAAGTCTGCTGTGCTTAGTCGCTTTTCTATTTCATATGCTCTGACAGAAAAAAAAGGAAGGAATGAGCAATGTTAAAGCCCAGTACAATACTACTTAGAGCAGTGGTTTTCAAACTTTTTCCTGGAGACATGCAAAATGTGCAGAGCAGAGGGTCCTCAGGAACAGGATTGAAAACCACTGACCTGAGCAAGGAAACAAATAGACGCATCAACTCACCGAAGCTGCATGTCAATGTTGAGGCTGTGTAGAAAATTTCCTCCAAAAGCCAAACAGTCCACAGGGGTCAAAACAGCGTGAATCCATCCTGAAGCAGACAATTATCGCACAGAGAATTGTAATTTCTCAGTCACATGGGATACGCAAACAAGGTTATTACTAAAATAAATCTGGCAGAAACAGAAACTGTACCTGTTGGGATGAAGAGGGTGTTTCCTTGCTTTAGCGAACATTTGTAGCACATGTCTACCTGGTCCCCAAAAAACAGCTCATTCTGATTGGAGGATGAACTCCAGCGCTCAAAAAGTGACAGGTTAGCAGCAGTGGGACGAATGAGGTAAAAGATCTTCTCGCCCTGATATGTATAAAAAAAAATACATAAAATCACTTAAAAAAAAAGCATTCGTTATGCTTTTATAGACATTCCCTGCTTATATTTTAAACTGAATATGACTTGTAGAAAACAACTAACCCGGAGTACATGGTACCACACAGAGGTTCCACCAAAGTCAATGTGAAAGTCTGTGTAACTGTCCTTCACTCCCATCAGGCAGTATTTCTGCACATTAGGCCTCTCAAAAATAGACTCCTCAGGCCAGAGGTTCTCCACCCATGACAGCTTCCTCACGATCTTTGGTGTCTCCACTAGATTTGACAACCTACAAAAGAGACAAAGAACAAAGGACTGTTTGTAAGGTTAAATCCTGTTAAAAAAAAGTTGCATCTTCGAGGCACTAAGAAGTTGTGATGCAATGGAAATAATAACAGTTATCAGAAAGAACAAAGACGTGTAGGTCTCGATTGGCTGTTGGTTGGACGGAAGATCTGAACTCTAGCTGGTGGTTGATTGTAAGAAAGATGCAGGGTTTATGGTTGATTCGATCACAGTAAGTCGTACACATTCGGATGGACATTTGTGGATTTAAATTTGCACATCCCTCAAAAATGTACCTGGTGTCTGAGAATTCTAAGCTGATCACGTTGAGCACTCTGTCTCTGTTTGGGCTGTTGTAGTACTCTACAAACTCTCCTAGTTTCATCTTCAGGTCTGCTTGGCGGTTGACATCAATCACATCAATTTCCTTTTCAGCACCTATAAAGCAATAGCAAAACATTACATTCTCGTCTAAAAATGTCTTTTCAACATGAAAAAGTTGCATGGCACAGCAATGCAGATGTGATAAGAGCTATTTACCAATATAGTGCTCTACATCCGATACAGAAAAAGACGACGGGGGAAGATTCATCCCCAGACCATCTTTTCTGAGGACCAGGACTGGGACACTGAAGGAGCGCTCCTCTAGAAACTCAACAGTGAGCTGGGCCCCAGTTGGCTTCAGCAGGACTTCATCAGCACTAAAACCAAACATATAAAATGGAAAAAGATTTTTTCCAGCGTACTCATCTTTCAAACAACTTATAAAAATCCAATAACTCCACAGATTGCTTGCCCCAGCATAATGGTATGAATCCCAGCTTAAAGTCTGATCAGAGCTAAATTAATCTGAGTTGAGAGAGTAAGGTCACCTAGTGGCCTAATTCTGACCTGGCAATAAATAATCATCCCGTGACCGTACCTGGGAAAAGTGCGGCTGCGTAGCTCCCTTACAAACTGAGCACTGCCCGTCTTCACAGGTCGTCCTGAGTCTCTGCCCACTCCTACATCAGAGTGCTTAACAGCCCCCCGACGCTTGCGCACTGAGAGAAAAGCAAATATTAGAGTTACTAATCATTTTTGTGCAAGTTTACATGTTTGTTAATACATTCTTAACTAACGGTTTTAAAATTTTATTTTTGTTTGTGTTCCACGATGAGGTTGTATAGGGTCTATTTTCCTTACTAGCTGTGCTTGATTAAATAATAGCCTGTTATTATGGTTTCATAAAAGTGAACTAAAATTAATACCATAAACAATTAGTATAACTTAAAACTAAGTTAACATAAAATAATTCTCATTTTAACTTGACATACTAAACATAAATAACTACTATAAACAAAATATAATATATAAAAAAATATATATTTTTAAAATATATATATATATATATATATATATATATATATATATATATATATATATATACACACACACACACACACCACAAAAAAACAACAACACATTAACAAAATTACAAAACTAAATTATATAAAAACTACAATAGTGTCTCGATGACAGCATTTTTTTATGAAAACATAAGAAATATTTACAACTTATACAGATTCTAAAGTATTTGTGGCACTTACTGACTGAGGGTCCATGTGTCACCTGACAGTTAGGACAGTGATACAGGTCAATTTCTGCCGCTTTGTCTTCTTCCACACCAACACAACTACACAAGTAAAAAAAACATTACAATTGCAAACAAATAACATCACATACACTATAAAGGTGATTTCAATTTAGCTTTCAATTTTTTAATTTACAAAATGCAACCTCACCTGCCATGAAACCAATCCTGACAAACATCACACTCAATCATGAACCGGGTGACATCGTAAGGGAGACGACACAGGCAGTAAACAGGAACAGATGCCATTCTAAAGTCTATGTCCAAATATGTCAACGTAAAACAAAAGTCTTGTAATATGTTATTGCTTCTGTTTGGGGAACACAGTTCACTTAGTTGGCTTTGTGTAGAGTCAACTTCACTTCAGAGCGGTTCAGACAATCAGCTTGCAATGTCTGCTGTATTCACAGTGGCGTGTTGTATAAGAAGTATGCTGGCAGTGACAACAGCTCTCAGTCAATCGCAGAAGAGAAATGCTTCGCTACTATGACCACTGCAGTCAAACTAGGGACTAGGTGGATACCATGGTCCGGCACCTGTCGGCAGAGAGGAGGACAATTAGCTGAGGAGAATAATCATTGTTATACACAAACTGCAATAAAAATAATACTACATGCACTCTAATCTTTGACAAAAAATTTAATAAGCAGTTATTTGGCTGGCTAAAGTTCTACATCCATGCCTCGGCACCCTTTATTGTGGTTAAGAGACTCAAGTTCATTTTAATTTAAGACTTTATACGATTTCAACAAAAGGTGTTCAAATTATATTTTGATATGATCTAAATGTGCAAATTATTAAACATAATTCCTAATCCTTCAGTGCCTAGCCTATCTTTTCCTGATATTCATTTATATTGGAGTCATAACACTTTTATACACATTAATACATTATAGATGTAAAAACAGCACACTTATGAAAGCGACCCCTTAAAAGTAATTCATATTATTGGAAATAACAAACAGTAACTGCACACTTACGTATTAATAGTGAATTCAAATAGTTTGGAGGTGCATATATAAAAGCTGACCTGGACGGTGCTAATAAGTGTAAAAGCTATTATGTGCGATGCACAATTAATTTCACTGGCTCCATGGCATTTGTTAACTTAAAAATAAACGTTTCTGATTTAGCAACGCGGTCTGTGATGGAAGAAAACTGTGTGTTCAACCATAAGAGCTAGTAGCTAGCTTAGCTGCTAATAACATAGCATGCTCGTCAACGTCTAACTACGTGAATCTGCCTAATCTTCGTGTTTACAATACAACAACGATCCGTTACTGAGCAAACTCACGTATCTAAACTCAAATGCAGCTCAAATATTAAATATGGAGGCTGGAATCATGCGACCCAAATCAAAACAAAAGAACTTGTTGCAGCGCGCGCCGTTTCGATGAGCGCTGTCGGGTCTTACCGGGTGTCAAATGCCGCGAGTGTCCCGTGGGCCGAGCGCACCATGCCGGACACAATATTAGGAAAATCCGAGGGCTCAGCGGCCTGCTTTACACACAGCAAGATGTTTTCTAAAAATCGTACACTTCTTCCGTTCTTACGTGTTTAACAGAGGAGAGTGAGTGAACAAATCTGGCAAGATCTCGAAAGCATACAGTCCACAGCTGAAAGGCAAAGATTTTATGAAATTCATAACGCAGCGATTTTCCGTGCTATAAATCCATCCCAATCCGCCCGTGCAGCGACCACTGTCTGCGGGAGAGGGAACAATAAAGTTGCTTCGCATGTCGGTCTTTCCTCGGACGGCAGACACTTCAGTCGAGCGTGTATACTCCTCAATACATTTAATAGCCATTATACTCACTTTAACGTTTACTTACTTACTTAAATCACTTTATTTATTATGCATGCAGCTGTGGCTCTAGTACATTAACCAAATGTAACACCATGGATAGCTCATATTTACCATGGTTAGCGTAACTATAGTTTCTAATAAAAATGAAAAAAACGGAGTCTGTTATTAAAAAAAATATAATAATTTCCTAAAACAAATATAAAAACAACCGTTTGTTTGTGTGATGGTTTGTAACCACGCTACTCATGCACCGCCGTTGTTAGATTTAAGTACATTTTATAAAGCAAGCTATTTGTTGTTTGATGGAAAAATCCCGAGTTTGCTTAGGCTTTACATAATCCCGGGTTATCTGGATCTGAATGTATGAATTTACTGTGCAGTGCGTGGGTAAAACCAAGATATGTTTTCTGAAGGGCTGTGGCCCGTTACATCCAGCCAATAAAGCACAAAGCAGTAGTTACTACGTGGTAGATTTTAACAATTTGTTTTAGATAAACTAAACGCGTAGGGCGTAACACTATGTCTATTGTCCAGCAGATGGAGACATGGGTTAAATGATGAAGGACGGCCCTAAAACGTCAATCCTCGTCGGTTCAAGTTTATTTTGTACAGTACAGTTATAATGGTTGCTTTGTGGGAATACAGACAAAGATTTAAACTGACAGTAATGATAACCTACTGAACACCCCCATGTCCATAAACCACTTTCATTTCCCTGGTATATTATTACAACTACTACTTTTAATACTAATAGGCCTAACTATATTAAAATTATTGGAGTCATCAAATATTCAAGATACGGGGTAGTAAAGAAAAAACAATAGTCACTGAAAAGCCATAATGATCAGCCACTAATCTGGGTGTGATGTGTTCCCTTGAATTTTTCTGGCTTCTACAGCCTTGCCTCCCTCCAAATGTGACATTATTGTGTTTAAGTGTGTGTGTACTTGCTTGTTCATGCTTGACAATCCATGTACTAATTTCAAGTTTTTGAGAAGCTTCCCAAAGTGAAACAACTCTCATTATGCTCTGACTGAATACCAGGCCCCTAAATAATCCGCTGTACGCCATCCAGCTCCTGATTTCTCCAGTCCTGCTTTTCAGCCTCATTGCTGGTGGTCATGGCCTGGATGAGGGGTGGGCTGGCCTGGCTTCAGCGGTCGCCGCTCCCATCACAGATTGATGAATTGATTGCAGCATTGCTGCCAGTGAGTCTGTGCCCTGGGCGAGGGCGCCCCGGTTACGGGAGGGAATCCCAGCTATGGCACCCGCCATGGTGCCGCTATTATGAGCGGCCTGCAGGGGGCCATTGGGGCTGGCAACCCAGGGAGCAGCCCTGACCCACATACTGCTGTCACGCCCCTGGAGACACACACTGTGAGGGCAGGCGGGGAGGTGTGTGGGATTTGCCACAGAATAAGGGGGTGAGGTACTGGGCATCTTGCTAAACAAACAGACTTCCCTTCTTATTATTTCTAAACTTAAGAGCCGAAAGTGTTCACACAGAGCGCATGAAGTGCTTACAGTACGCTGTATGAAATTTTCACAAACCACTCAAAGATAAGATTTATCACATTCTGTGGTGTCTGATGAAGTTATCAGAATGCAGAAACAAATTTTATAATTATGCACCAAACCGCTGACTGACTGAAGCAACTCTGCCGTGTGTGTAAACCCAATTCTGGAAGAAGAAAAAGATCCCAGAATGGAAACAATTACAGTAGATGAACTTTGTCAGGCATGTGGGTTCATTTTTGTTATGAAGACTTGGTTGGTTTTGAAAAACTTGAGTGGTTTTGTTGTGTTATTTTTTGCTTTTCCCAGGCTAAGTTTTACTTTGCGGAGTAAGTACCTGTCCTAAACACTTCTGACTTTAATTATATCGATTCAGTTTTGTTATTGTTAGCTAAAACTAAACTGTTAAAATCATCATTAATTTATTATATAAATATTAGATGTAAAAAATAAACAAAAAATTACAAATTAGCCTTGGAATCCAGCTAAAATAAATTTAAACGTTAAAATAATTAAAACTAAAAAAAATGACAAATTTAATTAAATTTATCTAAAACATGAACACAGAAACACTTTGAAAGTAATAATTTGATGAAATATTATTTAGCATTGTACTGTGATAGTGATGTGCTGTAATTATTTGACCATATTTTGAAAATGCATAGATGTCAACAGTGTTATTCCAGTATTATTTAACTACTAATATAGTATTTATTAATTTATATTTATAATTTATTTATAACTTTTAATCATTTTGTGATTTTGTATGTTGTTTTTAACTAGCTTAATTATTTATTAACTTTTAATACTTATTTCAGTTAGCTGCAAGACACAATTTCTAAATTATTCGAAAGAATAAAAATGATTTATAATAGTTTATGTTTTAGTTAACTAGAAACAAGCTAAAGTCAAGTTAATTGATGCGTAAATTGTATAAACGGGAGTATGGAAAATGAACAAATGACAATGTAAATCAGAAAAAAAAGTTTTTAGGCAACATGACTTTAATGTTTGCAGAATTAACATAAAAAATAATGTAAATGTATGGACACAGGACTACAAGAAATAATCGATTTTCACATTAAAGGATCCAAGTACATACTTTATTAAGCGTGTAATATATAAACACACTTCATTCATGAGCATACACACAACCATTAATATTTGAGTCTACTAGTACCTGCGTCTACTGTAAAGTCTCCAGTCACAGGGCTGTAGAGATCTACTCTAGTTCAGCTCCTCAGATCTGCCCATGCAACACGAGCAAATAAATAAAAAAATAAATCACATACACAAATGCAATGACACAATCAATGAGCGCGTCTACACGGCATGACAAAGACAAACAGCATGCAAAAGCAGCGGATACAGTCAGTGAAACAAATGCATTTAGCTACACAACAAAACAGCAGCTTGCTTAGTGAACAATATCAGCACAAAAGAAACAGTTCTTGTACACAGAACAATGTACTATTTAATCGTAGCAAACTACGCATGCCAAGACAAGAGATCCTTTATCGATTTACATACAACAGCACTAACCAAAGCTTGCTCAGCAACCTGTGCAGAGACACCAGTGAATACATGCATTATCATTGACAGTCATGAAGTCTGGCTGATATGCTAATAATAAATCACAAGGCATATTTAATTGTCAGTAGCAAAACAACACCACTGTAGCAAAAAACACAACATGTTTCTTCATTGTTTTCTGAATAACATTTCACCTGATTTTATTGAAATATTTCGGGAAACTGAATCAACAGGTTTCTCATCTATCAGTGCAGTTAATATAGTTTAAATGACCTGCATTTAAGAGTTACTCCCAAAGTATTAATATAAGTAAAAGCTTTTAATTCACTCCTTGTTAATGTCTTTTATACATTTACAGTGTAGAGACACGAGATGTTTGAATCACACCAGAATAGCAAAACATGTCTATCTTCCCTAATAAATATGAATATGAATCATGGGTGCTATCCCAATCATCTCACGGCTCTGTTAGGTGGGGCATAGCGAGGGGTCACACTGTCTGAAATGACCAGGCTCCTGTTGGTCTCAGCTTGTAAACCGAATGAAAGAAACTTGGAAACCACTAGTGCTCCCTGATGAGCTGTCACTCAGGTGACTCCTCGCCCACACCGGTTCCTCTTGGATCCGGTCTGCTTCATTTCTTGTTCTTGAGCTGGTTGGCCAGCCAGTCCAGACCCTCATATAAACCATCCCCGCTGGTGGCACAAGTGGCCTGGATGTACCAGTTACGATGGCGCAGGGAGTGGAGACCCAGCTTATCTGTGATTTCTGCAGCATTCATGGCATTTGGCAGATCCTGGAGAGTGAGACAGAAACAGACATATCTTACTATTTGCATGCCCTCACAATTGAGGATTTCCCATAGTTCCTGAACTCATTTTCCTGGAACAAGAGTCCCGAAATCCTCCA
>JAUMHI010000069.1:11042000-11070776 GCA_032359435.1 Enteromius unitaeniatus
TTGCATGCCCTCACAATTGAGGATTTCCCATAGTTCCTGAACTCATTTTCCTGGAACAAGAGTCCCGAAATCCTCCATTTCTATTGAGATCTTTTACAGATTCGGTCTTGGGAGCATCATGACCCACTGCTTCTCACTAAGATACGGCAGCTGCACATCATCAGATCAGAGAGACCTTCAGCGGGTGCTCAACACATCAGTGGCAGACCTCAACAACCACTGCCGGCAAATCATCAGAGAGCCCATCCAGCCCAAAAATAGCCTGCTTTTACCTCTGCCATCTGGAAGACCAGGCAAAAATGTACAAACTAGACCAAGGAACATTTTCGGGCTTATAGATGTTGCCCTTTCTGAGTTATCAGATCTTTTTCAGTTAGATTTCAAAACTTTGGCTCACCTACAGCATCTCTTTCCTGCGGGGTTCCCCAGGGTTCTGTTTTGGCCCTGTTGCTTTTTGCTTTGTAATCGCTGCCTTTGGGATGATTGATTATTACTTTTCAAGGTATGTTATCACTGCTTTGCAGATGATATTCAACTTTATATTTCTTTTAAGCCCCATGAGATTACAAAATGATCTCTTCTTAGCTATAAGCTATAAAAGTCTGGATGGCAAACAATTACCTCATTCCAATCCTTTTAACTAATAAAATTACAACCTACTTACTGTTACAGCAGCTATGTTTCCATCTTCAACAAATCAACACATTTATTACAGAAACTGATGCACATACTAGGGCTGATTTGAAATCGGTAGACGGCCGATGCAATGCTAACATTAATAAACTGTTTCTAATTTAAAGAACACAGCAGACACATTAGGGAAGCTCTTGCCTGTTTGTTGGCAAAGACGAGAAGTACAGCGTCTCTAAGTTCATCCTCAGCCAGCATCCTCATCAGCTCTTCTCTGGCTTCGTTTACTCGCTCACGGTCATTGCTGTCCACCACGAAGATCAGACCTTCAAAATAGATGATAAATGATGTAAGATGTTGTTATAGAGAGGTAGTAATTAATAAGAGACCCTTGTGGACCTCAATATGAGATTACTTCTAATTTCAATGCTAAATTTAATAAGACGCATTAAAGATCAAATGATGAAAATTGACAAATACAGTTAGTTTTTCTGTGTTGATGTATTTCGTACTAAAATAAGTTTGGGGTTAGTACATTTTTAAATCAATATTTTTAATCAGCAAGGACAACTTCCATTAAAAGTGACCGTAAAGACATTTATAATATTACAGATACAATCTGTTTCAAATAAATTTTATTCTTTTAAACTTTTTTTACATCAAAGAATTCACAGTTTCCACAAAAACAATAAGCAGCACAACTATTTCAACATTGATAATAATCAGAAATGATTTCTGAAGGATCAAATGATTTAGGAAGTAATGGCTGCTGAAAATTCAGCTGGAATTAATCACATTTTCGAATCTATTACAACAGAAAACAGCTATTTTGAATGGTAATAATATTTTGATAATTTTAAGTATTTTACTCATTTTGATCAAATAAATGAAGCCTTGGTGAGAATGTGAAATTTCTCTCAAAAAAGCAAGAAAAAAATGGGAAATAAATATATAATGGAAAGGTGTTATTTCTTTTAAATACCAGTAGGTTGACATATACTGTTGGCTATTTATTATGGCTCTGTTTGACACAAAAAAAGTTTTTAGTGTGTGTGTGTGTGTTTATGAGTCCTCTTCTCACCTTGTGTGTTCTGGAAGTAATGACGCCACAGAGGTCTGATTTTGTCCTGGCCACCAACATCCCACACTGTAAAACTGATATTTTTGTACTCAACAGTCTCCACGTTAAAACCTAGTAACAAGAAAACACAACAGAAGTTACACAGAGGCCAGATGCTTAAAACAAAGTAAAACAACACAATACAATAATATTCAATAGATCAAACATTTAAAGATTAAAAATGTGCTTTACCAATAGTAGGAATGGTAGTCACTATCTCTCCCAGCTTCAGTTTGTACAAGATTGTGGTCTTCCCAGCTGCATCAAGCCCGACCATCAAAATACGCATCTCCTTTTTCCCAATAAGACTCTTCAAAAGGTTGCCAAAAATGTTCCCCATGATAGCTGGTTAGCCTTCACCAACATAAAAAGAGAACATCTATGGTCTTTTTTTAATTAAATTGACACACGCAACTGTCACACCTCCAATTAAAACACCGACCCTTTCAAAAAGAGCACTTGATACCACATTGTACTCTCTTAACTTCATCCCAATCATTACAAATATGCCAATGCTGCTGTTTTGAAATCTATTAGAAACCCTCGTGGAATTTTAACGATTAAATACATCTATGCTTTTTGCAGTCTGTGGCAGGCGAGAACACTACAAAATGTATTTCATAGAAAGCATCCCACGTACATGAAACACCAGGTGAGTAAATAAAGACAACATTTCTTCTTACACAGCAGTACAGAAAAAAACAATATGCACACTTTACACATAAAGCTTGGGCTACTTTGCAATTGGAAAACTAAAGAAGATACTACAACCAATGCAAACCTTAAAAAAGAACCAGAGCACATAAATAAGTTAGTGATATCATGTTAATGTGAGGTCATCTTGATCTAGCCTACAGTCAGAGTACTAGTCTGCAAATTCATCTCAGATGATTTATTACTGTCATCATGCCCGGATTAAATAAATGTGTACCAAACACTTAATCAAGAACAATATACTTAACTTATAACAATATACAAACCCACACCTTAATAATATAATACACAAACACCTATAATATAACAACTAACGCCGCTTCATTTTAGAGCCTGACTAAAATACTTAAATGTGTCCGTGGTCAAAGTAATGAGATGTGACTCTTTTAATGTGTCTGTGAGGAAGAAAGATTCCTCATCCTCCATAAAATGGTGATGACATGACTGTAGTATGCAAATGAAAGAAAATCTGAGACTGGTGATTGGTATCTATTTAAACCCAACAGAACTAGGCTACTGAAGACCAGATCTGATCACATTCAGCTTTCAGAATCAGTCGGCTTTAACACACATGCAAATGGAAACAACCATTCAGGATCATAAAAACATGATATGAAAAATGATTTCTAATGTCAGCCTACACATGGGCTGATAATGAATACGACAGAGATTCTCGCATCCCGTTCTGTCATTCATAAGACAGAAATGCCCTCTCATGATAAACCGGTGCACGTAACATCAGGCAGTGATACTTTTTAAGCGTCTAACACCTTTTATTTTTGTCACGACGTAGAGATAACAGCAAGAGCCGGCCTGCATATCGACACAATATAAATTGCTCGGCTATTTAATGTCAATCATATTTAACATATATCAACACACCGACAATGTCTAATCTGTTTAAGAGGAAATTGCACCATATTTTTTCACGCTTTGCAACATCCCTACTCACCTCGGAGACCAACACCGGATAATTTCAAGCAAGTCACTCCGCTCTCGCGATACCAGCGGAATAACAGGGGAGTGGTAAAGGTCTCGCGATACCGTCGAAGCGCATCCTAGTATGTGCATTCAAAATGTCAATCAATGAAACTCATGCAAGAGTTGGTTTGTATGAATCACAAATGAGCAGGTTTATTACGTATTTACCTACAAAATACACTGCACTTAGGATTATCTAAAATATATGTGTACATAGTAATGTGTATGTGTGTGTAGGATAATAGTGTTAACGTTTATGTTACATAAATATATTTCTGTTTTTATTACGTTTGATGCACATATCGATCTGAGCTTTCAGTTATTTTGTTTTAAGACAAGTCATATCAACGTCATAAGAATGTTAAAAATGAGAATAAATAAAACTGTACATTTGTGTAAAGAACATTCTTATGATCTCTAAATCATAGAAATAATTGTTAGTCTGGTTAAGTTGGCAGGCAAAACTGTGGAACATATTTAGTCTCATTTCTCAATAATCAGTCAACATTTTGAAGAAGTTACTTAAAAATGTGTATTATGTGATAATTTACGACTGAAGGATCTGTTGCTGGAAGTGTTTGGAAGCACATTTCCATATTGTGATTAATTATTCAGCTATGACTGAACCTAATGAATAAGTAACCTGCTAGATGCTGCCAAATTACAGAACTTGGCAACAACTTGCTGATTTCTTCAGGCTGCCAAATTACTCAGAAGTTGCATGCCAGATTATCAGCAGTGCAGCAAAAGATCACTCTGTATAGAGTAAAGATTGTATGGTTAAACGGAATAAATCATGACATGCAAGAAAACTAAACGCTCTAATAATTAGAGTAGGTCTTATTCATAATATGGTGCTCATTGTCATGCATCAATATATTCATTAAAAATGGATGTTCATATTAAATTTTAAACAATCACTAAGCACACAGTCCCTGTCCAGACCTCATCCAGATGCGAAGGAAACTCTGTCCCCGTGTCGCTTCACACGGTCCACCGTGTGTCAGTGGCTTTATGATCGATGTGTTTATCAATTCAGTGGTTAGGGAAAGAGAGAGGGAGTGGAGCAGATGCTTGCAGCTGCACACCAGATTATAGGGTGGAGTGCTGTATGGGGGGGGAGCGCTGTGTTTGTGTGCACTGGGAGTTTTGGGGGTTATGGGGTGGGCAGAAGAGGCTACAGTGGGTAGGGGTGGGAGCAGAGAGCTAGGCCGGGGGGTGGGAGTTATAATTTAAAGGAGCCTCTCCTCTGAAGTGTTTGCCAAAGTGCACCCCAGCAAACACAATCATAAGTCGGGTTGGTTAGGCTTGCAGAACTAATGAGGGCTTGCACATTTAGGCAACAGCTTTGATGTTCTGGGTAGCTGGCTCCTTGTTTTTTCTTTCCCTTTCTCTTTTTCTCTCTATCCCACATCAAAAATGGATGGGGAAGCTGGACAAGGAGCCCAGAAGCAGATGTTTCCAGCTGTTTTTCTTCCCCTTTTCCTTCGCTTTTGATGTACCTAAGTACATGCAATATATCCACATATTTCCATACCCGAAAACATTGATATCTCATGTTGTACTACATATTAATTACACTTATCAATCTATTTATATATCTATACATTAATCCATTCATTTGTCCATTCATCCATCTATCAATCAATCTATCTGTTCATCTATTCAGTTGTTCATCCATCTATACATTCATCTATTCATTTGTCCATCCATCTATCTATTTTTATCTTTTCATCTGTACATTCATTTGTCCATCCATTCATCTATATCTGTGGATCTATAATTAACCCATTTATTCATCCATCCATCTATATACATTCATTTATTCATTTGTCCATCCATCCATCTGTCCATACGTCCAGCCATCGATCCCTATGTATCTATTTATCTATTATTCATCTATTTATCCATCCATTCATCTATCTACTGTATCTATCTATACATTAATCTATTAATTTGTCCATCCATCCATCGATCCGTCCTTCCATCCATTCATATAATTTATCTATATTTATCCGTCCATCCGTTGATCCGTCCTTCCATCCATTCATCCGTCTATCTATCTATCATCCATCCATCCATCCATCCATCTATTTATCCGTCCACCTGTGCATGCGTCCATCCATCCATCCATCTATCCATCTACTTATCTTTGTATCTATAATCTATTTAATTCATTTATTTATTCATCCATCCATCTATTCATCTATTGATCCACGTGTCTGTCTGTCTGTATAGTAGCTAAATGACCCAGTATTAGTTCTGTGGCCTTCTGTCTTAACTGTGGCAGTGTCTGGTTGTCATTATTCTTGATGTTGTCAGAATGTTCCTTTGTGTGTGTGATTGGCTGCACTGCATTTTGTTGGGGGAGGTAGGGAAGTAGGGAGGGGGTCTATGGCCATCCAATTTCTCTGTCTCACACATGGGAGAAACAGCGACAGGAAATTCCCTCTCGCAGCAGCTCCAGGGTGAAATGATAAAGGAATAAAGAAATGCAAACCAGATATCCAGCGCTTTATCATTCCACACCACTCTTTTTCTAGTTCTCTTATGCTCCCATTTTTATTGCCAGAGGAAATACCACAAGAACCAAGTTCGATAAAGCCAGCAGACCATGGGTGGTCACTTCACTCAATCCACAGCCACCACAGCGCATCCTCATTACAGAGTCTCGAGAGGAATCATACAGAAAAACTCATTTATTCCTAAGATGTTTGTGATTGTTGTCCATTCAGAAAAGTCAGACAGAGTGTTGACATCAGATGTGCGCCTGTATTTAATTAGGAAATCACACAGTGGTCCAGTCTCTGACAGTTGCAGATTCACAGACAAGGACAAACAGTACTCAGCAGCACATGGTGCAACTTTGGACAGCTGATCCCATAAGACTGGTTCATCTGCTTATAAAACTCTTTATGAAAAACTATCCCTGTTGCCCATTATCAGAGGTCAGATTCAGTAAAAAAAAATCTCCAGAAGAGAAGAATATATCTAATACACATCTATGATCCCTCCTTTGTTCTAGAGGGTCTTTCCTGGTTCTAAAACCTACACATGATAAACCAAGAAAGGATTCTTAACCAAAAATTGAGGCTCAAAATTGTCTCAAGAATGCAGAAGGCAGCAATACATGAAAGTTAATTTATCCATATAATTAATTTGATTTGCTGATTGCTCAATAGTAACTTTTAAAAATCGCATACATCAGTAATATGATTGTAACGGCAACTGTTTAAATACAGCTTAACTCCGGACTTAAGAGTATGAATGTCTTCCCATTCTTGCATCTAAGGCATCTGGCATCCAATATTCTTCAGCAGTATGAGATGAGATGTGTTTTTAATCAGCTGCAAAAAATCCACAGGAGGCACAAGTGTTCTCCAGTCGTTCCTTCACTCTATCCATCTCCGTTCTCTGATTGGTCTGTCTCTATAAAGGTTAGGATGGGGTTACACAGCATATCAACTTCACAATTGTCCTGGTTTTCATAAAAACCAACTAAACTCAGATCCCTACACAAGGCACATTCTCAGTCGATGGCCAAGATTCGCTCCAGACTTGGGAGAGTTTTCTCTACGACATCTTATGAAACCTCATAAAAGGCACTGGGATGTTCCTTTGAATTATCACAGCCATTGATTCTTCATGATCAATGTGGGCAAAGTTCATAATACTGTGAGATACAGTGTTTCAGAAACCTCAGCCCTACTATGATGGTACTTCACCATCGAGAATGATTACAACATAAACTTCTCAAACTTTCTGCCAAAGTAAGGAATATACATTAAGTGCACTTTTTAAATGAAAAAAAAAGGTAGACCGTAGCAGTGCTGATATTTCTCAGGAATAATTTGTTCCTGCTGTTACGCCTTGTTATTTGGAGGAGTGCAGATGGCGTTCGGGCCATTTGCTTGGTTCTGGAGGCTGAAGATTCCAAGCAAGGAAAAAAAAAGTCAAATGACATGAGTCACCTCCTCCTCAATCTCTGACTTGGCATTTTGAACATAACAACAGCAACACAACGCAAATGGATCCCAGATGATGAAATTTAAGGAAGGAGAGAAATGGATAAACAGAGACACTGTAGGAGAGTAAAACACACAGGCATTCACAGGTTGTTGTCTCCCGGTCCAAAGAAATGGGGATTTGGATCAAAATAGGTTGGTTACTTGCACACATTAACCCACTCCGTAACCCTGCACTCTTCACAGAGCACGTAGCAGCACCAATGGAAGCGGCAGTGACACCGCTCGCTGCGTGCCTGTTTGAGGATGTTGTGTCCTCTGCCGCAGCACAGCGACCCACAGCCGTCCATGCTGGGGCTGGTCTTGTTGCAGATGCGCCCCTGTGTGCCCGGCGAATCCACTGCGGGCTCACGGTCGCAGAAGTCGGGCGATTTCTCGAAGTACACTAACTCACGGGAAATGTTCCGCCGCCGGCCTCTGAGCTGATCCGAGCCGGGGCTCTCAACAGTTCGAGAGTTGAATACTCCGTTGTTCTTGTTCTGAGAGTTTATGAAGATGGCGGTCAGAAATTTCTCCCGTAGCAGTGATCCCACGAGCCGGAATTCAGGAGAAACATACCAGCAAGTCTTGAACTGGCAGCTGCCTGATGTGCCGTGACACTTGCATTTTCTTTTCATGTTGTCAGTAACTACCTGTTAAGGGCAAAAACATAATGAAAAGAAATAATGAAAAGGTATCTGGATATCTATGTATGGCATAACTATCTGTCTATGAGGTAGCTAACTAAAAAATGGGTCAATGACATAAAAACCTCCATATCAAAAGAATATATATCATATCTTTTGCAAATATAGTTAAAAACACATGCTCCATATTTTTTTAAACCATGTTGATTATATGATCATATTGTTTTGAATAACAAAAAAAACCCACATATTTTCAAGAAAAGTTTACATTTAGTGACTGCAAGTTTTAAAGAAAATCCTATATACGTGAGACAGTACACACAATTTTGACTTTTGGTCCCTCCAAATAAATAAATAAAATAAATAAAAATAAAAGGTATGTACAAATTGAATTATATTCAACTTATTCTCATTCTTAGAAATCATTGAGGGGTCTACAATTTTCAGCATAGGTGTGTTTCCACGGTGAGAGACAGAATCTAAAACGAAAAATCCGGAAATCACATTGTAGGATTTTCTTACAATTTATTTGGGAATTACTGTGTCAAACAAGTATTTGATCATTTGCTTCTCAGCCAGATTTATGACCCTCAAAGACCTGTTATTTTGCTTTTAAATAGTTCAGCTACACTCTGCTCATGATTCTAAATTTGTAGCACCTGTTTGAGGTCCTTAGCGGTCATGAAGACATCTGTGCACCCCACAATCAGCCAAAGTCTAAGTAGCAACATGGACAAAAATTGTGGACTTTCACAAAGTTGGAAAGAGCTCCCGGGCAATTGCCAAGCAGCTTGGTGATTAAAAGAACAACTGTTGGAGCAATTGTGAGAAAATGGAAGAGGCTAATGATGACTGTCAATGTCCCTTGGACTGGGGCCCCACGGAAGATCTCTCCTCGCGGGGTATCAATGATGCTAAGAATGGTAAAGAATCAGCCCAGAACTACACGGGAGGAGCTGATCAATGCCGTGAAGAGATCTGGGACCATAGGCTTCTATCAGTAATACACGTCATGGTTATAAATCTTGCATCGCACAAAAGGTTCCTCTGCTTAAGTCAGCCCATGTCCAGGCCCGTCTGAAGTTTGCCAGGGACCATCTGGATGATCCAGAAAAGTTATGGGAGAAAGTCCTGTGGTCAGATGAGAACTTTTTGGTCTTAACTCCATTCGCTGTGTTTGGAGGAAGAAGAATGATGAGTATCATCCCAATAATACCATACCTACAGTGAAGAGCAGTCAGAGCATTAAAGATGGGTCATGGCTGGGTCTTCCAACATGACGATGACTCAAAGCACACAGCCAGGAACACCAAGGAGTGGCTCCGTAAGAAGAATATCAAGGTTCTGGAGTGGCCTAGCCAGTCTCCAGATCCATTCCAATTGAAAATCTTTGGAGGGAGCCGAAACTCTGTGTTGCTCAGCGACAGCCCCAAAACCTGACAGATCTAGAGAAGACCTGTATGGAGGAGTGGGCCAAAATCCCTCCTGCAGTGTGTGCAAACCTGGTGAAGAACTACAGGAACCCTTTGGCCTCTGTAATTGTTAACAAAGGCTTCTGTACCAAATATTACAAATGTTTGACTCAAATTACCAAATACTTATTTAAGACAGTAATTCCCAAATAAATTGTTAAAAAAAAAATCATACAATGTGATTTCCGGATTTTTCTTTTTAGAGTCTGTCTCTCACAGTGGAAATGCACCTTATGCTGAAAATTGTAGACCCCTCCATGATTTCCAAATAACAGAACTTGCAAAATCACAGGGTGATCAAATACGTATTGACCTCACTGTAGATAAAAATACGTATAGTGTCTCTGATCGACAGAGATTGTTGAGGGGAATTTTCGACCAATGAGATTTTGCTGTGGGTGGGGCAATCCTGTGCATGTCTGCAAAAACGCCTAGTAGATTTAAAACAATAATGTACTGGGAAAAATTGTGTTTTATCATGTCAAACCTGTTTAGGACAATGTTGCCATACAGATTATGAGTTTTGAAGAATAAAACCACACCTGTCTGCCCACTCTATTATTATGAATCCGCATCCGAGCGTGTATATCACGAGGAGATCCTCTGGAATCCAACCAATCCCTGGAGAACCGTACTCCAAGACGCACATCATGACTGCAACCTCCCCACTCCCAGGTGTCCTGCAGCGGCGTGATGTCATCCGGCAGAGGTTTGAGGAGACTGATGGGGTGAGACGAATGCAGATTGCCCGGCAGGCTGCTGTGGAGAGATCCGAACTCAGGTGTGTTCTCTCCCGCACCTGCTATGGACACCCCACTCCTCTGGAAAGTCTGAAGCTGGAGCTGGGTTAACTTGAGGCGGATTTTGTCATCATCCAGGCGACGTTTGGCTTCGCAGCCACACCCGCGCAACTTACCGAGGCTGCAGGCCGAAGCCACCGAGTGCACGACACCTGCAGCCAGCAGCGACAGCGAAAAAGCACTCTCTCGGAAACCTGGGACGAAAGAAAGCACTTTTACACCGCAAATAAAGCTGCCAGCAGAGTAAACAGAGCCTTCAGAAAGCAAAGTGCGCACGAGCCAGCTGGTGAGATAATTATCTATAATGATCTTTATCTAAAATCTCATAAAAGATGTTTTCCATGGCACAAATGCGTTAAACAATGACTCAACGCTGATATTTTCTCTCTTTTGCCAATTTAGCATTTCAATGTCGGGATTATGACTGTATTGGCTCTCTACGTCTTCAACTTCAGCACTTCCCATGCCCCTTTTGCCATCAACTCACCCCTGTTGAGAATGGCACTCTGATGGGGCAACTTGCCATGGTTCTCCAGGGAGGAGCAGTTCCAGCGCTGGTCTCTGAGCTGGTGCTGGCATTCGTGAATAGCAACCTGAATGCCCTGCAGAGCAGAGGCTGTGACATCAGGGCTGCGCACACACAAACGCATCTGTTTTTTGGTCAGGCCTGCCAGTCGTAAACACACTGCGTTGGGGGTAAGCACTGGCTCTCCTGCCACCTTCAGGCCAAGGATGTCATTGCCCAGTACCCTGAGAAAGGAGAAAATTAATTTTATAGCAGTGATATCATTATGAAGTAACACCACGTGCAGTAAATATTGCAGAAGGCTGGTGTTACTTAGCATCACATGTGGTCTTTTTTAAATGACTCACATATGTGAAGAAATTATCACAATGAATTCAGTCATTAACGAGGAGCAGGAAAATATTGTATCAGGAATGAATGTTTTTATGGTGCCATGTTTATTTCAAACAATACGATCAATATCTGCTTACTGGAACGACAAAGAAATAATAAAGTGGCAAATTCTACTGCTTTTTATATCAGAAGTGCAGTGCCCTGACAATCAAACAAGGCTGTGACCTTGGAAGAGGCATATATCAGTCTTCCATGAATATTCAAACACCCTGCTTTCTATCAGTGTCTTGGCATGCCTGAGGATAATCTGATGAGAAAATTACTATATGGAAAAGATTTGTGTGCAATATTATATCCAAATCATAACACGCTGATGCTAATAAATACATTATGCCCATCGACAGTTTGGAGAAGTGAGAGAATGTCCATAACCACACGGTTACAATTAGATTCAAAATGTTTCTGGTAACAATTTCCACTAGTTATCGATTTAGTATTATCTAATTATTATTATTATGAGTTAATTGTTACCAACACCTGTTTAACTAGTGAAACCAGTACCAACAACAGTTAGAATACATGCTAGTTAGTATCTGAACAACATATTCCCATATATTCAATGCCAAACATGTGCAGTTTGTTACCAGCAACAATGGAGGAGTCACTTGTCTAGTAGCAAAGGAATGAGTACTAGTATGATTAAATAACGTTAGCCTTTTATTGACTGAAAAGAGATACTTATTGGAGTATTCACTAATAGTAAAAAAAAAACACTGATTCGTTTTAAAAGTAGTTTACGAGCTTACTAGTTTTTGATAGTAAGCCGTGGCACGAAACTTCTTGTTTTTTTTTTTGTTTGTTTTTTTGGACGGTTTTATAAATTATAATTAAATACCAATAATAAATGAATAATTTGAGACGATTACACACAGCCTAATCGTTCATTTGAATCACTGGTTTTCCAAAACAAACACTACTCCAATGCTACTCCAACATGTCCCATCTCTTCTCTTCTACCTTTCTACTTACGTGAACGCAGGTGACAGAAGCGCTGCAGTGAAAATCAGGACTCGTCCCAAATACTGTCTGTGGGGTAACTCCATTGCGCTGAAAGCTTTTCTCGACGGGACATTAAAACACCTGTGGGATCGCTTTAAAGAGCAACTGGAAATGAGTTCAATTGTTTGTGTGAGGAGCGGGGAGTTGAACAAGCAGCATTTGATGAAGCTTGGGACGGGATCGTGTATGTCACTGAGGAGAAGAAGGAGGAGGAGGAGGGGGCGCCGTCAGGGTGGGCAAACTTCGCCGGAGGCGCTTGTTTTTAAACACGATGAAAAAAGTAGCAAGGCTTGTCAAACTTTCTATATTACTAAATCTGCGTGATCCCCACCAACAGTGGTCATGCTCAACAGGCATCAATTTGACTACGAATAAATACATTTCAGTAGAAGCGTAAACCAATAGGCTGTACTGTCATAAGGCAGGGGTTCCCAAAGTGGGGGTCGTGAGACATTGAGGGGGGGTCGAGAGAGGATTTCCAAGAAATCAATTTTTTTTAACTATTATAAATAACATATTTTATCTATAACTAACAAAAGATAAAAAAAATAGTTGTTAATAATTACATTTTAAAAAAACAAACTAACATGCAAATTCAAAAGCCATCAGCCTTTCAAATTTCTATCCTTATGATCGCGACCCCTAAGGTTAAGGTACGACAGATTCATCAAAAGCGTCAGTAGCAGC
Source organism: Enteromius unitaeniatus (assembly GCA_032359435.1). Taxonomy (NCBI): domain Eukaryota; kingdom Metazoa; phylum Chordata; class Actinopteri; order Cypriniformes; family Cyprinidae; genus Enteromius; species Enteromius unitaeniatus. The sequence goes on from JAUMHI010000069.1 coordinate 11,054,974, forward strand.
AGATCAATTTACAACACTTTCCGACATGTGCACGTACCGTGTAGGTCATTTTCATCTCTTTATGCTTAGGATATTATTTTTGTTGAAATTAAATGATGGTTAATATTGACCAATCTGCACCGTTGTGCACAACATTTGTATATTTTAACCACTTCTTAGGATGGTGGGGGTCACGAGTCACTGGCACGGTTATTTTGGGGGTCGCGAGCTGAAAAGTTTGGGAACCCCTGTCATAAGGGACTCAATATTAACAACAAGGGCATTTACCGTTTACTCTTCCTCGTATCAAGTGCACCGAGCAACACGTGACTAACAATATTACCAGTTTTCGATGTAGGCTATCGAGCCTATTTTATTTTCTGCACACACACCTTGTTTTTGTCTAATTAAGTGACCAACTGACATGCAACCCGACGATTAATTTAGGCTATTTATGTTTTTTTTTCTTTTTGACTCAAAAAATTACGTGCATTATATAATTATATATATATTTATTTATTTTATTTAATTTTATTGTATTACAGGTAGTAACCTATTGCGCCATAACATTTATGCAAAATTGTTTTATGGTAGTTTTTTTAAGGCTTTCTTTCCTTTACAGGTGGTGTAATGGCATTACGAGGTGCTGTTTTTGCAAATTATGTCATTTATCGGCATTATTATTATTCCTATATTTAATATTAAAAGAACCGATAACTGATAAGAAAAGTATAGAAATAATGATGACAGACAGACAAACTCCATCAGAAATCTCAATTGAATTGCTGCTTTAAAATGTAAGTAAAACAAACACTGTATAATAATTAACCTCTTTTAAATTTAAATTACCGAGGAATAAAATAGAATTTTGTCCTGTTCCTATTCATTATTAATTAATAATTCATTAATAATCGAGTAAAATGCTACTGCAATTCCTTTTTACTGCGCAAAACCCAACTGAATCTGTTGCATGTATCCTAAACACTGTGCCTTGTTAAATATTACTCATCATTTGCAGTGTGTGCGTCCTTTGTATTTATTTATGGATCTATTTCTCTAGTTGTCTATTTCTGTTTGTTTACTAAGTAGGCCTATTACCTGACCTGCCTACACTCTGAGACGTTCTGCTCTCACGTAAACGTATAAAGTAATTGTAAACTAAAAGTGATTCACATAGCCTACAATACGCAGGACAGCAGCAGGCAGGCGTGCGGTTCTTCATGTGCTGGCCCATCCTCCCACTCAGAATCAGTTCAACAGTTCACCACGCAGCCCTAGTGACGTTTCACTTTAATTAAGCCCACATTCATCATTTTCCCCGACACACTTAATGAGAAGGCTTTGCTGAGTGTTGCTGCAGATAGCCTAGAGCACTACTGGAAAATAGACTTATTTCGTTTGTTTGTCTGTACGCGTCTGAGTTTGTGCGTATAATTAGTCCCATAACTGACCATGATGGAGAGCTTGTTGTCAAGGTTCATTGAAAGCGATCCGCAATTACATAGTGGGCCAACAAATTATGCATAATGCACATAATAAGTTTGTTCAATAGACAAGCTGTCAGTGTTTTCCCCCCTTTTTTTCCCCTTGTAGCTGCAACGTAGACGTGGTAAGAAGGCTTGAATATAGTAGGCTACTGATAAATGTATGAATAAAGCAGAATATTTGAGGCATTAGCAGTTTACAAGATTAAAGGATTATCGTACTGGTGGTCAGCGATGCACTATGCACAGCAGGTGAAAAAACTCTTTAGCTGACCTTAGAACGAGCATCCTGATTCTTATCTTTATTAATATTGCTATTAACAGTAGTAGAACTAGGATTAATGTCATGAAATTGAGTTAAATCCCCCCTTGACCATTCTTAACACCGAATCCTGACAAGAGTTCTTGGTTTTTGGGCTAATCACCTCCTATTCTGGATAATCAATTCTTGTATTGGAGCTAATCACCTCTATTCCTCTCCTAAGCTCTGGCAACGAAAAGTGCATTAGCATTTTGCCATGGCGTGTATATCTAAGTGGCTTAAAAAGTGATTTGAAGTTGATTTGTATATAAAAGGCGTCCCTTTAACCGGATTGCCGCTAATCTGCGCCGCATCGCATGAGTGTTTCAGGAAAACCTGTTTAAGATCCTTCAAGAGTATAAGAGCAGGCTAAGCCCAGAAAAGCAGCCCTCATTAAATACCACTAACAAAAGCGCACTTCCTTCAGTTAGCCATTTACTTCAATCCCTCAGAGAAAAAAGTGCTCTCTCTCTCTCTTTCTCTTTCTCTCCTATTCTTTCATGGTGACATCAAACACCTTATATGTGCTCAAAATGCACCGATTTGCCAATTGCGCGTAATTCTTTGCGCAGATGATGCCATAAATGTATGGAGTCAAAAAACTGACAGCAAAATGCTATTTGATTCGTGCCTTTACTGACCATATGAGATCAAGGGAGGTCTGCAGTCCAGATGGTGAACAGTTTTATCTAGACTCTTTCTGCTTTGGCGTCACAATTTCAAATCAGACGTGTTGAGTTGTTTATCTGTAACGATTTCTTATTTTATTCGTTCTCTAAAATGGTAAGAATTGCTTATTAGAGAAGTTGGAACGACTTGTAACATCAGTGAAACTTCTTAGAAATTAGTTTCAGGGGTTAAATCATTAGAAGTTGCAAGACTGCAATATAAAAATATGATTTATGCCATTCATTTTAAAGTTAAAAGACTCTTTTGTTATGTTCCTATAAAACGTTTGCTGTTTACCTTTTTTAATTAAATGTCTAAAATAAAGTGATGGTGTGATTGAATAATTATTGTAAACACCTACGCTTGATTACCATAATAACCTGGCATCTAAAATTACAACCTCAGCAAATTCAGACGGTTTGGGAATGAATTATGGATTTTAACTTGTTGGCAGGAAATTATGTAAATATATCGAAATGTGAGAGGCGCACAACACCCGAAAGACGTCGAGTTACAGACTTTGAGATCAAAATGTGTTACACTGGTCAAGCTCCATTTAAAACTAGAAACTGAAGCAGCATTAAGCGCTGTCTCTTGTCTTTAATATTCTCCTTTTCATTTAACCCAAATTTTTCACCATAATTATAGCATGACGTTTCCACTTGCTGTGCTTTATTTAGGCTAAACAGTACAAACGGGCGAGTGCAGAGCGCACTCACGGACATCTATAAAGAAAAAAAATACGCGCAAGAGGGAGGAGACGCAGTTAAGGGAGTAATGCATGCAAGTACTCCGGGTAAAAAGGCCAGTTTGGATGTTTTATATTCCCCTCTTACTGTAACCGTGTCGCGACACCATCCACGCAGAGGGAGCTGAAAACACCCCCGCTGCCATGAGAAGGAATACATTTGCTCTGCATCTACCGAAGGAGCTGCGTCTTATATGAATTCGCTTGAATGTGTCCGAGGAATCTCTGGACGAGGATTACAAAATGATATGTAATTTAAAGCTCCTATAACGGATCCTTTCTTCATCTCCTCTCCTTTATGTCGGGTTTTGCCTCCTGTATTCATTGTGCCCAATGAGAAGAATTAAGCTATCCGTCCATTCAGTTCCACTCAAAAGGAGGGAGGAAAAAAAAAACAGAGGGAGATGAGAGCAGCAAATCCCTTTTTTATTCATCTTGTAGCGTTCAATAAGTGAACAATGTGTCGCCTATCAGTCACAGAGGGGATCAGGTCTACGGGACTGTCCCACGCGCTCAGTGCTGTGAGCAGAGCATCACTAACACAGAGACTGTAAGAGCAGCAGCAGCAGCAGCAGCGGCACTGGCACTGGCATCCCATCCAGGACCCTTTCTGTGACTCCTTCGCTGATTTTATGAATAAACTTTGACCCACGCTGTCAGTCGCACTGGAATGTGGAGTGGTAAGTGGACGCGTCTTGCAGCAAACTCACCATTTATTAAATTGGATCATGTTTAAATAAAGGCGCAGCTTATAAAAACATATATGCACCGTAGAGTTCGTGCGCTGCTGTATGATTCTTTGGAGACTTGGAAAAAGGTTATTTTATTTTGTTATTGAGTTATTCTCATAACACCTTAATTTTTATGCATATAGCCTAGATTTCTTAAAATGCATTCTGATATATTTTTGTGCATAAAACTGATATTTGTTATTTTTGTTGCGAGGTAGGCTCAATCTACAATTATGGAATTGTTTACTAACCGTATTTTGATAATAAGATAAAGATGCACATCATGCAAAGTGACAGCTAAAACATAAATATAAATCATAACTTCTGTGCACTACCTAATGATGTAGTTTAACGATTGTCAAGATGCTCACTAGCCCCTCTAATATAGAAAGCTCCTGATAACGTTTATTTTTTGCAGGAATCTGATTTGAGCTTAACTGGTTAACTCTGCCCTTCCAGATATCATGAGGGTACTCGCGTTGCTTCTCGCAGTCAAAGCGGCATGTGTCCTCCTGGTCTCCTCTCTCACTGGCACAGTGGCGGTGAACAACAGCGGCCGGTGGTGGTAAGATACAGCAGGCCCCATAATATATATTATGACATTTAGTAGGCTATATATAATAGTACATATTCATAGAATGTCAACAACTGAAGCATTTTCTTTTGTATGCTGGCGCACAATATCTGTGATCAATGCAACTAATACAAAGTCTCATAGATCTTTAGTGCAGACTGCAGTAAATTAAAGATCAAACCTGTAAGACAAGTTACAGATTTATAACGTCATTTAGTGGTTGGAGTGGATCTGTCATTTACTTTGTTAGTAGACAGTTGCAGTGCGTACGCGGTGCTGTATTGTAATTTTAGAAGAAGAAAAAACATTATATTAGGCCTGCTGATATAATACTGTAGCGCGAAGTTTATGTTTAAAGTAAAACTTTGCTCGCAAATAAATAAAAGCAATCTCATTTAGCCTGTTTACGCGGAGCTGCCTCTTTTCCTCGGCTTCCCTCTGTCATTTTGACAGTGTGGCTTGAACACGGGACAAGATTTTTCAATCCAATGTGGGATGAATTAAATGCGGATTTATTTTATGGCTGGGAGCAGTTCCTTTCCAGGTCCTTTTCAGGGTCGAATTCATGTAATGTGCTGAGCATTCCGGAGTAGGTAAAATACACGACTTATGAGCCATAGCTGTGTCATAATGTTGAAAAGAGAATCCAAAAATGATACATACTAATGTTTAGGCTATATGTATATGTCATAATAACGGCGAAAGGGGAATTAAAAAAGATACATTTAATACATTATGAAAAAATTTAGTTATTTCTTCAATTTATATATAGATGCTGATCTTTTACTTAGGAATTATAGAACTCCGCATCTGATTGGTTCTTTGAAAAGTTTTGTATTAAGCAATTTCATGCAAAGTTTCATTAGACATTACTTGAACCTGTTGAAGCACACTGCCATATTGCAGTGAAAAATAGGGACACATTGGCTTGTGTTCAGTATTACATATTACATTACATTAACATTTACATTTATTTGCTGTGATATCTACTTCCATACATTTTAATGATTCCTTTTTCAGTTAAAATGTTTGCACATCATAACTCTAAACAGTATTTTCCAACTTACCAAAGTCAATATTTCTGTTTCTCCACCAGGGGTATTGTGAATGTGGCATCCTCAGGCAATCTCCTCACCAACTCCAAGAATGTGCAGTTGGTGTTGGATCCTAGCCTGGCGTTGCTGAGTCGTCGTCAGAGAAAACTGATCCGGCAAAACCCGGGCATCTTGCACGCCATTGCAGCAGGCCTGCATACAGCCATCAAGGAATGCAAATGGCAGTTCCGTAACCGCCGCTGGAACTGTCCTACCACCCACAGCCCCAATGTCTTTGGCAAAATTGTCAACCGAGGTGAGCATGGCTTCTCAGAGTGACATGAAAGCTTTGAACAATAGCTTATTTAGAATATGGAAGTGTAGATAATATTTTCTGTATGGAGACACAGCTTGATAGAGATTCTATGTTGTGCTTATTGCTTTGTTAGGTTGCCGTGAGACTGCATTTGTGTTTGCCATCACAAGTGCTGGTGTTACTCACGCTGTGGCTCGGTCCTGCTCTGAGGGAGCCATTGAGTCCTGCACCTGCGACTACCGGCGCCGGGGTCCTGGAGGGCCAGACTGGCACTGGGGAGGCTGCAGCGACAATGTGGAATTTGGCAGGATGTTCGGGCGAGAGTTTGTAGATTCCAGTGAGAGGGGCAGAGACCTGCGGTATCTGACCAACCTGCACAACAACGAGGCAGGGAGAATGGTAAGAGACGATCAAAAGCCATTCGTCGTTAATAGATCTAACAATACATGGATTTCCTTAAAGTACAGATGGAAAGCTGCTAAAATAACATTTTATCAGCCTAAAATGGTCATTCTTATTATTTAAATTAACTTAATGAATTATATCCAACTTCACAGATGAAATACTAATGAACTAATTAAGAATAAAATATATTTATGTTATTATATTATTATTATGATATCATCAACCATAGATCAAATCCGTGTATTTCTTAAGAATTTAAATATGTGTATAAATCATTTAGTATATATATTAATTTTCCCTACAGACAGTCGCATCAGAGATGCAACAAGAGTGCAAGTGTCACGGGATGTCTGGGTCCTGCACTGTGCGAACATGTTGGATGAGATTGCCCAGCTTCCGTGTAGTGGGAGACTTCCTGAAGGACCGCTTCGACGGTGCGTCCCGAGTTGTGTACGCCAACAAAGGCAGCAACCGTGCATCCCATAGAGCCGAACCCCGCCACCTGGAACCAGAGAACCCAGCACATAAACTCCCTTCGGCCCGAGACCTCGTGTATTTTGAAAAGTCACCCAACTTCTGTTCCTACAATGGCAAAACAGGCACACACGGAACATCGGGACGTACCTGCAACAGTTCATCGCCGGCGCTGGACGGGTGTGAGCTGCTTTGCTGCGGACGGGGATACAAGACTCGAATGGAGCAGGTCACAGAAAGATGCCACTGTACTTTCCACTGGTGCTGTCACGTGAGCTGCCTCAACTGCACCAGTACACAGACCGTACATCAGTGTCTATGATCAACAAACAGAACAAACTGGAGGCTCCCAAACTGGGTACTGAAAGGGGCCACTGGGGTATCTGGAGGTTATATAGGAATGAAGAAACATGAAGAAAAGAGATAAGAAAGGGACTAAATAATCTGTTGGTTGAATAGGCAAGCATATTCAATGTATTAACTACTGAGAAAAGTTCAAAAGTACATGTGGAGAACTCTTAGCTGATGGTAGTCCTTGAAAACCACAATATGTTGGTGATGTTACTGCAGCATAGGGCTTCAAAAATGGGTCAAAAACTACTATGCACTATGCACATGTAGACACAGTTTAAAATTCAGCTAAAGCACTAGTCCTGAGGTTCTAGTTTGTCTTCTCTTCTCCCGACCTCCGTCTCTGGTGCTCTGGGGAACATGGAAGCTAGAAAGCAGTAACTGGACACAGTTTGACAGATGTTCCTGTGGTTAGTGAACCACAAGCATGCTCTCTCATAAACCAGTGCAAAACTCTAACAAGAGGGCGGTTCTTTAAAATATTTTAGCGTTTTGTTTTCTTTAGCTGCAGTCCTACTCGTCTCACATAAAACTGTGTGAAGTGCTTCTCAAGGGATGGGGCTTCCTTTTCCGATTACTATGTAGCGGAATCCCGAACTCAGCCCAACCTCTCGTGATTTCCCATTCGGACCTGCCACACTTCCCGTCATTGCTTTGAGTCTCCTGCCATTTTTTAATACCATTTATTATTATGTGGTATACCATGTTATTGTACTGATGGAAAAGTATTGGGAAGACAAAATTAAGATTGACCCGAGATTGACTCGTCGATTCGCCTCTGACAAAAGCAAGGTTACTATTACAGAAACTCTTTTGGGAAAGAAGAAGGCTTCTGTCGGAAGTTGTCTGCATCGATTACGCACAAGTACATACTAGTTTTGAAAAAATGTGTGTAAAGATAATCCTGTAAATGCCCTGCTACCTAGTTTACAGTGGACAAACAGTTCACGTTAATGTTTTTGAAAGAGCCACAATTATGGAAACTGTATTTTGTATATCAGCTAAAATAACCAAAATGTTGTAAATATTATAAATAGATATGATCTATATATTTATGCTGCAACTTGCAATGTGAGAAAATGATTTAATCTGAAAGTGATGGGTAATACACTATCATTATTTACGGAGTAATTCCAGCCAGTTGTGCGCTAACTTATACGATGATAGGCCACATACATCTCAGAGACATGATATATAATTTGTCAAATGCCTGATTTGCTTGTCTCTTGTGTTTTACATGCACTGAACACCATCTTTTAATATTGTGAATGAAAAGTATTTATTATTGTATGATAGCTTTTTTTTTTTTAGAGAAGAAGTGCTGATAAAAGGAAATATTTTAGCTCAGTCTAGAAGAGTGTTTTCATATAGAGTAATAGCACAATAAAGTTTATATTTTCATTATCTGTGTTTTCAGAGTACCTCTCATTTCCTAACTGTTTGTGTTCAATAACAGGTTTGCCTTTCCATATGTTCCACAGCGTATTCGCCTCAGTTTCATTTGTGATCCATCAATCATTTCTCAGAACCGCAAACTAGTATGACAGGGTATGTCTAAAGCACTTAACCTAAAATCAACAATGTGACTGCGCAAGTATATCCCTTCCTCTAAACATCATTCCCACCGCTAAAAGCACAAGAGCAGCCCTCTTCTTCGAACAGTCATGCACCCTAAATCCACAGTAACCGCTGAGGGAATTTGGGCAGTGGCGTAACACAGCGTTAAATCTGTGTGTTTTCGCGACACTAGAGGTTTTGCTTCGCTTAATATCAGAAAGAAAATAAAGAAATGGTATTAGAAATAATGACAGGCTGCATTGCCCCCGCCCTGCTGGCGAGGCCGGTGCAACCACAAGAGTTTGGATGAAGGTAGACGATTCTTTCCCTCACCCACCGCAACATATTGCAGGGCCACTGAAGGTCAGCAAGACAGAGTGCTGCACCACTGTTGTTGTCACATCCGCATCCCAGAACTGAACTGTCAGCAGCCATTACTTCAGTTTACAGTGTCACAAGAAAATTATTTTAATATGCCGATTTGAAGCTCAAGAAACATTGGTAACACTTTGTAGAATATAAAATAACACTTTTTAGAACAGGTAACACTTGTTAACTATTAACTATGATTTTGCCTTCCTAAATTCTTAATTTGCTGCTTAATAATAGTGCGGTAGTTGTTAAATTTAGGCATTGGGTAGGATTAGGGATGTAGAATAAGGTCATGTAGATTAAGGCATTAATATGTGCTTGATTAGCACTAATAAAATGACTAATATTCTAGCAATATGCATGCTACTGATCAAGTAATAGGTGTAACTAAAATAAAGTGTTACAGAAACATTTCTTCTTTATATAAGACATAAATGTGTACGCTGAATAACATTTTTGTGGAAGCTACTATTTAAAGGTTTAGATAAAAAAAGAAAAACTATAAGACCTACTTTCAATTCACCAAGGATGCATTTAATTGATTAAAAGTGGAAAAAAAGAGTTTTCAAAAATATTGAGTAGCAAATATGGATGATATTAAGAACAATTATTAAATAATCACCAATAAAATCAAAATCACCATATTAAAATAATAATATGCCCAACAGATATGAAATTCCTCCCTACTTGAAAGGGAAATTGATAATCAGTATCATAAACCAATCTTGAAACTTACAGGAAGTTTCTCTATATGTGCATATCCATTACGAGGCAAAAGAATGCAGAGCATTAATTAAAACAGGAATGATATAGTGAGAATAAGAAGAGAAGGATAGAAAAGAGGGATAAAGAAGCAAAGTCAGACTGCATTCCCAGGCACTGGTGGGATGAGGGAGGTGGAGGGTGGAGGGCTACTGTCATTGTGGGAGTGCTGAAGAGTCACTGATAATTAGCTCAATTAGTGACAAAGGCAGTGTAATAAATACCGACTTAGTGTCTGGGTCCCTGCTGTCCACTCTCTACACGGCCTGTGATGCAGCCAGGGACTGACGGACAATTCATTAAACCGACAAAATACCCCACCGTCCAGGCGTGACGCTGCGAGTTAGCCCCCTACAGGTCCGGCCCATTGTTCTAATTGTCTGGGTTGGAGTCGCTTTCTGGCCATCTCCTCCTCGCCCCCTCCTTCGTCTTCTTCTTTCAAAAACCCAAGGAGTTAATGCCCCTACCTAACTCTGTAAGTAGGTGATCAGCAGGTTGGGGGAAAGAAAAAAAAAATGGAAAGAGTTACTCTGGAGGGAGGGGTCCGGTGGGATTAGGGTCCGAGGGTTGCCCGGGAGTGTGAAGACCGGCCCCGATCGGAATGTCGTAGAGATGAGTCCAGAAGCTCGGATGCGGGACAAAGCGAGAGTTAATTAGGAAAGATTGAAGGAGTTGGCGACAATGGGCCGCCACCCGAGTCGAGATGAAATTGCTTCCGCGGATTATTGGGGAGCGAGTGTGTGGGTTGCGGAGATGTGTGCGCCGGGAGGGGTTCGAGCAGCCTTGGATTGATGGCTGCCCCTCTGGTTAGGGAATAGGGGACAGGGGAGGCTGACCGGCTGTTCCCACAGTCTGTTCTGCAGCAGCCACCTTTGACACACGGGCCTGCCAGGCGGCAAGCAGGGAGGGAGGCTGGGAAAGGGAGGAATCTCCAAACACAAGAGCTCTTAAAAGCATAAATTCATTTCGCTTTCCATGCCAATGAGAATCATGATGGACGTATGCAAAGGAAAGTGTCCAAAAAAAAGCGCAAATTCAGAGTCCCAGACTATGATAGATTTAAAACCACGAGCTGAACACTCATTAACGCCGTACATCTCTATTTAGTAAAGTGGTCGAGAGATTTTATGAATTGCCATTTCCTTTAATTGGAGCGCTCTGCTCTTTTTCCAAAACGGAGCAATAAAGTTTTAATCCAATAAGTGCCCTTGAGGGTCTCTGAAGAGCTTCGAGAAACTTAACCTTCCAGTCGTGGTTTGAAGCTAATAGAATAATAGCTAAAAATTAAATCACTTGATAAAAATCCAAAACAAAACCTCACAGGGTTGGACCAAGTGAGAGCTTGGCCAAGCAATGTTGTTGCAGAGCAACTAGTTTTCATCCGAGAAAGAAAAGAGTCTCTTTAAACTCATAGGAACTGTACAGCAAACAGGTACAGAATATATGGACCACAAAAATATTGTGACAAGCAGCTTTCCAAAAAATTTTGGAAGATGGAATAAAAAAAAAAACTAAAAAAAACTAAATTACTTGATTAAAATCCATAACTAAACGTCACTGTGTTGGATCAAGTAAGAGTTTGGCAAAGCAATTTTGTTCTAGAGTGACTGACTGATTGAAGGAAGAAAAGAGTCACTTTAAAGGGTTAGTTCACATAAAATATATCAATTATTTTGTTAATTACTCACCCTCATGTCATTCAAAACCAATAAGACCTTTATTCATCTTTGGAACACAAATTAAGATATTTTTGATGAGATCAGAGAACCATCTGTCCAACAAACCATAGACAGCAACACAACTGAAATTATCCCAGATACAGAAACGAGGTAAAAACACAGATAAAATGTGACATCAGTGGATCAACTTCACTTTTGCGACACTAGGAGAATACATTTTTGTGCAAAGAAATAAAAAATAACATTGTTTATCCATTCTTGTTACGTGACTTACATCTTCTGCCATGTTAGAGTAGAGTATCGCAACACAATGCGTACGCAAGCTTTTTGACATAATCAGTCTTGTTTACATCCTGGGGAAGGCACGTGCATGTATGGAATGTGTGATTGTTTACATCTAGAGAAAAGTGTATGCACACATTGTGATACTCTCTAAAATGGCAGAATACGTAAGTCAGGGGAGAAGAATGGTTGAGTAAGTTATGTTATTTTTGTTTTCTTTGTGCAAAAAAAAAATATATATATTATCTTAGTGTCAAAAATCTGAAGTTGAGTCACTGATGTCTTACTACATTTCTGGATCTGGGATCATGTCGGTTGTGTTGCTGTCTATGGAGAGACAGATAGCTCTCTGATCTCATGAAAAATATCTTAATTTGTGTTTCGTAGATGAACGAAGGTCTTATGGGTTTGGAACGAGTTGGTCAGTAACAAAATTTTCATTTTGGGGTGAATTAACCCTTTAAACTTAGGTTACCACAAAAAACTGTGACCAGCAGCTTTTACCAAATATAACTAAAGGCCTCTTTGAATTCTGGGCCTATGTATAGGATGCCGGGTAAAATGTACCAAAGAAAGTATATGGAATGTGAGCAAAGTTCGGGTCACTGTGCTGAATAGAGCACAGTGGAGCAGTGGTCACATGCAGGGCTGATGTAGTGTGGGCGCATGAGTTCAACAGAATGTGTGGATTCTGCACAAACCCAAAGAGGGAGGGAAAAAAACTCTGGTTCTTCAAGACAAGAATCCCAACATTCTTTAGTGTCAGCCCTGATGAGAATGGTTTCGGCAGCGCAGCATGCCTGGGATTATGCGTGTCTGCGAGTGTGTGTGATAATTGCGAGGTGTGCAAGTGCGGTTGTGTGTAGATTTCGGAGTGCCTGGGCATGGCAGCTGGGAAGCAGGCAGAATCCAGGAGATTTGAACCCTACATGCTGCCTGACCCTCTCAGCAGATGGTGGCTCCAGAGAAACTGCCATCTGACATCACAAAGGCTCTAGTCTTGTAACATCTCCATCATTCGCTCCTGCTCTGCCTTGCAACTGCTCCCTGAGAAGAAGCGATGTTAAAGATGACAGGGCATTAGTTGGAATTATTGTTTAGAAATCATAATGCAACAGAGCATAAAAACACTGAGCTAGTATATGATTTCTTTCATATGAGCAATACTAAAAAGGTCCAAAACGACACTGAAGCCAACAGAATTTCATAATATGGAGAAAAAACACCTAAGAATATCTACCATAATCTAAACCATAATCTTAATCTAATGGCTTTTGATCTAGATCTATGAATGCCCACACATGACTGACATATGCAGAAAGAAATTACATTGTGTCCACAAATTAGGAACTAAAGAATTTAAATCAAGACAAAAGAAAAATTATAATTAGATTGTCTAATTATAATTTTTTTTATCAGCCGTTTGAACTCTTCTGACAGCACCCATTTAATGCAGTGGGTCCACTGGTGAGCAAGTGATATAGTGCTAAACTTCCCCAAATCTCTTCTAATGAACAATCACAACTTGGATGTCAATAAATGTTTATTTTGGGTAAACTATTACGTGATAAAACCTGAATGCTGTGGCAAATCATGTTTGATGGCTGTGACGTAATTAAGATCTTTTAATAAACATGAAAAATACACTGTCTAGACATTTGACACGCATAACAGCACAGAGAGTATGAAAGCTGTGAATAATTGTGGGAATTATTTAGGGAATAAGTAGACAATATGCACAGAAATAGGAGCCGTCTACTCTTAAACACAGTCCTTTCCTGAGGATGTTTATGTGGAATGAGGGTGGGTATTATAAACCATTAGGATGATACCTGTGGCTTATACTGAGCAGTGTGTGCAGTGAACTTTAGAATGGAGCCTGGATGAAGTACAAGTCTGCCGGAGAAAGTCTGCGTGAAATAATATCCGTATTCCTGTACAAGCGTGTACATCAGCGTGTGTGTGGGCGAATGGGCCTGATGCAGTAATGATTTAGGTGGCAATATCGACCCCCCTAACTAATGGACCATGACCTCTTGATTTAGTCTATTGAGGCGACAGGCGGTTCTCAGTAGGCCTGTTTTTCAGCCAGGCTAAATCACTTTCTGCAACCACATGATGACAGAGATAAAGTTCAAATAATAGTGGCATATTTTTTCAATTGTTGTAAAACGTGATTCATTACTGTTGTTTCAGAAACAAATGTTTTAAAGAATGCAAAAGAAAATATGAGTGTTTCTTGTCCATAAAATAAAAGTCAAAGGGATCTAGTGTTGTTTGCTGTGTTGCTACTTGCCACAAATACTGTAATGGTCAAGTAGTAATATTATAGTTTATCTGCAGTACTTCATGCACTTCCAGAATTAGGAAAAAATATTTCAGTGGTACAATTGTCTAAATGCAATCCACTGGGGGAAAAAAGTTGTTAAAGACAAAGAAAAAAAAAGCATTGGGTTTTTTGGTTTTAATTATTGGCTATGTTTTTACAGCAACAGTGGGCAAGTGTTCAGCTCTGACACATGAACGGAGGAATGTTTATTTGCTGCAGTTTAGGGGCATAGCAGTTACAGGAACACTGACACATTCCTCTGTCACCATCTCTCTTTTTCTCTCTGTCTCATGATATCTTAAAAAACTATTCCGCTTCTGGACGCTCACACAGACACTGACTGAAGCTTTCTATTCCTAGATTCAATTTACAGATGCTTATATACAGTCACAGCCATCAGGTCCCAGCTCTAAAATGGAGACCTTAAATGCTGTACTACTACAAGTTAAAGTAAAACACACTGAGAGTGGGAGTAAATTTGATTGCATGCACCTTTCAATCCCCATCAGCGACATTTTTCTTGGCAACGGCTCCCCGTGTGCAGTGACACAGGGGACAGTCAACGGCAGGAGCCTCACACATCCACTCTTCAAGACTGCACAGGCATGCTGAGAGCTGCTTGCATAAGAACACCTCCCTCTTTTGCCCCCACCCTTCACCAGCAACACTCCACTCCACAACCCAACTCTATAATCACTTCCAGAAGCAAACCAGAGGACATTTCAGAAATGTCATCAGCCAGCTATCAATCATTGTCCATAATCCCAGAATCTCTTGAATTATATTTAGACAGCAGAACTGCTCATGAACTGTCCCCACCTATATTCAGATTAGTGGTCAAACTATATTATGGGTGTTATAACGATTCTTAAATTTCTACATTTGATATGTCCAAATCTTGGCATCTACTCCTGGCAGCGCTTGGCTTGGCGAGTGGTTGATTCTTATTTAACAACTTCTAAACTTTTGAGATTTCTGGGTGAGATGCTTGGTCCTCTGTGCTATCACAAAGCCTTTACTGACATCTAGTGGAAATCTTAAAACGCCCCAGATTTATACACACAACTCACCTTGAATGGTTTGAATTTACCGAGATGATAATAAATCAACTGCAAGTAACAATAGGAAGTTTATTTTGGGACTGTAAATCTCTAAATATCACCAGTTTACGTTAACGTAAAAGTCAGTTTACGTTACGATACAGTATCTATCTATCTATCTATCTATCTTTTTCTATCTTTCTGTCTGCCGCGCAATTTATTTCAAATAAAAAATTTCTTTCAAATAAAATAACGCTGTATTACTTTAAAATCCTGTGGGGCTTTTATCGTTTTTCCCGGAGACTTCCGGCTGCTGTACGCACTATATAAGTGACGTAAGTGCTTTTCCGGTCCTCTCTCATGCCTCTCTGAATCAAGATGGTGAGTTCTCCATTCGTTCAGACAGAGGCCAGTCTTTTATTGTTTGATTATGGCGATGGGTTAGTGCCGTTTTTTCCGAGGTTTTACATTCCGGAGTAATTTCTTTCCTTGTACAGCTAAATACTACTTTGTTTTGTTCATATTAAGTCAGTAAAGCGATCCTGCGAAGTGTAGCGCATGTAACGTTACAGTGAAGCACGTAGCAGTTTAAAGCCATACACTTATCTGCCGATATTACGCTTCAACATGCAGCAACGACTAATGTTCTTATTATTTGTTTTAAACGCTTATATAAGTTACATATTTCCTGTCTGTAGGCTATTCATGTCTATTTT
>JAUMHI010000069.1:11090031-11117331 GCA_032359435.1 Enteromius unitaeniatus
AATAATTTAATTCTTTTAAAAACAGCTGACGGAGATTTACCACTAATCAAGAACCGGCTTTACTGACGAGATGCGCATGAATATGTAGAACGATATATATCATACAGCCTTAGTTTAAAAATATCAAAAATGATTAACTGGTGTTTGTTATTCGTTAAAAACATTCTTAACAAGTAACTTCAGGAATGATTCCGTTTTGACGTCATCCAGTTTAGCTCTCGTCCAATATTGTCTTGAAGGGCAAAGGTGACAGCGA
Source organism: Enteromius unitaeniatus (assembly GCA_032359435.1). NCBI lineage: Eukaryota > Metazoa > Chordata > Actinopteri > Cypriniformes > Cyprinidae > Enteromius > Enteromius unitaeniatus. The sequence continues at coordinate 11,090,288 of JAUMHI010000069.1, forward strand.
CAAGGACAGAGGGCAGTTCTTCTCTGGCCAGATGAAATCAATTAAATTCCAGGCTGCCACACAGGTCAGATTAAGCAGAGGACTTGTCTTGTTCTCATGGTCTTGTCCTTATGGCCAACGAGGTCTTCAGAGGGGATCTGTCTCTGGAGCTCATCTAGCTGACATTTTCTCCGCTGACATTCAGGGCTGTTGAGGTCATCTTTAGGTGCTGATCCACCATCTGATACAGACTGGATCTGGATGGCTACTAGGTACTAGGGGTTGGCATAGATTAAATTTTTAATATCTAGATTAATTTTAGCAATGCACAGAGCGCGTGATCTCTGACGCCCAGATGTAAAATGTATCTGTATTTAATTTTAAAAGGAAATACATTTTGTGTGAGTAAACAGTTGATGAATGTACGCAGATGTTTTAATGTGTCAGATAAAACCCTTTTCTGTAAATGGATCCTTGGGTGGAACTCAGACCTATTGAATTTTCACTTGTATAGCAAGCACAAAATTTATGACAATGTCAGTTTTGTTCTTGGTTGATCTTCAGTCTGAGAGGGAGTTGCAGGTTTGGCACAGTTCCCACTCTGTAGATGTGCAAGGAATGTAGTGTGTATAATACACTTTTTATTAAGGTGCATATGTGAACATGTTACTTGGCCTTCAACAATAGGGGGTTTGTACTCACACCCACAGATGTTTAATAGTGTTTATTAAGAAGTAATCTTTTTTGTGACTATTATTTGTTCCTCCAGAAATCCAACTTGAGTTTTTATGTGTTTCATATTCCCCAAAGATCTAACTAATCCTTTAGTAATGGGTGTAGGACTCAATCATGTTATTAGTGTTTTTATTTATACACGCCTCAAAAAAAATAAAGGGAACACTTAAACAACACAATGTGACTCCAAGTCAGTCACACTTCTGTGAAATCAAACTGCCCACTTAGGAAGCAACACTGATTGTCAATCAATTTCACACGCTGTTGTGCAATGCAAAAGACAACAGGTGGAAATTATACACAAGACTGTCCAGGAGTTGGCGGATGCTTTAGTCCAGGTCTGGGAGGAGATCCCTCAGGAGATTTTTTTTTGAGCAGTGTACATCTCTCCTATTGTTAGTCTGTCCCAGGACACCTCACATGTAGTTTCTCCATTGTTTTCGCTTGAGTAAATAACTTGGGCTTGGTTCCAAGTCTGATTTGTGCAGAGAGATTTACTCAGAGCAGATAAATAATCCTTAAGATTCAGAATGTTAGAGCTCAGCTGTTTAACCAGTCCCGACAAATTGGTCAGCAAATACACTATAGATGACCTGGTTACCGGTTCATACTAAAGTCACCCTCACATTATAGTTATACTGTATACTAATGAAGAGCTTTGAAAACCTACCCACCATGGGCCAGTTAGATTACGTTTCTTATGTTTGTTGACTCATATTGGCAAATATTGTCTCTGTCCGCCCTTTTGGTTGTTTGAAAGGATTTAAAAGGACACTGCACAAACAATGAAATTTCTGTCGTCAAAGAGTGTCGTTCCACACCTGTATGACGTTTCTTTCTAATGTGGAATTGTAGTGGAACTCAAAAGAAGATACTTTCAATGAGAGACTCATTTTTTCAAAATTTCTTTGACTGGAGATACAATAAGACCGGACATGTTTTCTCATGTATTAACCAACTGTTTTGTGTTACGCAATCTATTGTTTCAGTTTTCACGTGCTTTATATTAGCTTGGCTGCTATAACTTGTTGGTTGAGTATATTCTGTTTTCGTCAAATGAAACTATTCAAACGCTGAGCTAACAAATCTGTGTGAACACCTTTCAGCGCTTTGGTGATGGTATCCCACAGATCTGTTGTTTTCACTGCTGTTGCAGTTTAAAGACAAAATCCCAGTTTCCTGTCCATCCCCTCCCTCATCCCTCTTCCTCTGGCTGTCTTTCTTCCTCTCTTTTATTGGACGTATGGTGCTTCAGAATTATATATTTTTTCTTCGGTTTACTCAATATATCTCATACAATGCACACAACAGTTCAATAAATAGTCATGTCTTTTGTTTAATTCCTCAGTCCACATGTAGATCTAAAATCAGGATAAAGGTTAATTATAGAATTAGACAGTTATTGTTATGCGGACAGATCTCTCTCAGGATGAAGAGAGTCATGCATTGCACTTCCTCAAGGTTAAAATGGCACCAAAAGAGATATTAAAGAACAGCAGTCTGATGCCAACATGTTACAGGAATTCGGAAATCTGATTTTAGAGATTGTGGATTTGTAGATTTATGTTAAAGTAAAATGAGACATTAACATAAATTCAAGCTAACTGAAACCATCTTGCACATGCTTCATTAATTCATAAAATATTACTTTTTACTGTTTTACTCTTGCATCAGCTACTGCTTTTGTTCTTTGGTCAAAGGTTGATCAGTTGTTTATGGCTGTAATCATTTAGAAATTGAATTGTTTTTAATATGGAATAATGTAAGAAATAAAATTTTTTGTTTTGTTTTTTACATTTTAGAATGCGTCGACAACATGCTACATTTGTGCAGTGTCAATAATACTTTATAGTAATGCATATTATAAAACATAAATGCATTGTGATGCATTATTAATATTACTTATTAATTATTATACATGTAATTATTATTATTATTGTGATAAATCTCTAATACTGTAAATGTCTAATTTCCCTGTAAATCTTTACTGTGTCTAATCTATTATCTAATCCCAGTTGTAACTGGTTTAACTCTTCATTTGCATTCGAGCCGTAATCTTCATCCTCCATCTGGTGCTGTTACCTTCATTCTCAAGTCTGTATTGTGGGTGTTCATTCACTTGGAATTCAGATTTCTAAGAAAAGGGACAGCTGGCATTAAAAAAATGACACTGTACTTAATGATTCACACTTGCCGATTCACTTTCTATTGCCACACAAATGACTGGATATTAAATGGATTTCATTCCATTATCAAGAATTTGAAATGTATTTCTGTAATATCTTTGACTGGTCCCGTCCCATCCCATCCCTTCACCAGTCTGTGTGTTATCATTAGGAACCAAATGTCCTTGATTAGGAGCTCGTATGTCACAGAGCTGTAAAGGCAATCTGTACTGCACAAAGCAGAGTGCATCAGTGATAATGGGGCCGTGTTGGAGTGTGTTTCATGACCTCTGCTCTGTAACAGGCTCGTTGTCTAGTGTGTCCTTGATAACCTAAATTGGCATCACATCTAAGCAGCGTGTTTGCACAGCACGTCTTGTTGCTGCTTGTTGACGATTATGTTGCTCATATTAACTGCGTGACTCATACTGCAGATGTCTGTGAAAATGCATGTCATCTCCGATATTCTGCAAAATGCCATTTACACCCAATCTTCTTAGAAAGCTTAGGTTATTCCTTCATGGAACATGAAATGAAAAGTTTTAAAGAATGTTCACACTGCATGCTCTCTTACATGTAATGAACCTGGCTGGCGACCAGAGATATAACATCAGGGAACTATATTCATGTTCCTAGACTTTCTAAAATAGATCCCTGCACTGTATTTGGTGTCTTTCGAAGTCATACCAAAGCTTTATGAGAAGAAGTAATCCTGCAATATTTATACACAAGAGGAAAATCCAAAATGTATATTGCTTGGAATATTAAAATATGCTTAATCTGTTTTTATTCCTCTTGAGTGACAAGATGCTGTGTATTACGTCACGCTGTCTTTAAATATAATGTAATTGGCATTATTCAAATTGCACTAATGTTCTTCTGTTTTCTCTGTTTTAGATTTGTGTGCTGCTTTTCATTTGCCTGTACATCTTGTCGCACTTCATTCTCACTCACTTCAAGAAGAATGCTGAGTTTGTCACTGGTAAGTTTAGCATGACCCCCAGACCCTCAGCAGTTGTTTGGCTTCATGCAGTCCAGTCCTTCAAAACACACCTGTGGTTTACTAAAGCTGCTCTCTATTTGTTGGTCAGCACAACCTGACACGGTCATGCTCCTGCACTTTCCAAAAAATGCTTTGTTTGGGAACCAGTCATGCTCAGATAGTGAAGTATTCAATGTTATTGGTTGAATATCTGAAGTCATCTCCAGAATAGAAGAGTCAAAGCTTCTGATTGCTGTCGACAGCAGTTATGTAACATCGAGGGGGGGGCAGCAGAGGGGATGAGGAATGTTCCCGTGAGATAAACATAGGCCCCCTGCCCGAACACTGCCTGAGGTTTCATAAGAGAACACTACCTCATGTTTTGGTATACGCCCCATAATTGAACTCTCAGCTCTTTCCAGGTTCTGCGATGCCTACTTTCAGTGGAAACTCTGAGGGATGTTTTTTCTAGTGTCTGACTTGTGCAAAACACATCAGGCTTGTTTAAGCTGTTGAAGGATTGTTAGGATCTGTCCACACAGGATGCATTCTTGTCCAAAACCGCTAAGTAAAGCAGAACAGAATGCAGGACTCTAATTCTTTCTCTATTTTTGCTTTTTATAATTATATAGGTCAGTGGAGAGCTGATAGGAAAGCTCTGGGACATCAGTTTAGACTTGAACCTGGGTCCCTGTGAGCAAGGCTGCTTCGGTGTCATCACAACATTCAAATACTTCCATCTAGCACATGCTTACATTATCACAAATTAAAAAATTAGCCCAGAGGGATGTGAAAACTGTCCGGTTATACACACCTAAAAAAACATTGTGCACCAAACTGCAAGCTAGTACATTGCCCTTATTATACATATTCAAATTTGAGTACACAAACAGAATCACTTTACTAGATATTTTTGACGTCTAAATCTAAAAGTGCATTTGAAACTGCACCGATCGTGACAAGCTGAAGCTCTTTCCTCAGTTGCATATTGGTTATTTTGAGGAATATGTGCAGAAAACCTGTTTTGCATTTGGTTTGGAGCACTCCCAGGAAATGTCACACATATCTACCCTGCAGCTCTGTCACACTGAGCATGTTTTGCTCTTCTGACTTGTGAATGCTTGAGGTTTATTTTTCATTCTTTATGCCTCATGTTCTCAATCCATCCGTTATTAAGACAAATTCCTCTTGAAACAGATATTGTTTTCGTCTACAAGCAGTAGCGTAAAATCTAACAGCAAAGGCTTCCTAAGATTTATTACAAAAAAAGAAATTTAACAGTGTTGTTTACTTCACAGTGAATCTGGGAGCTTGTTGTGTTCAGTTTAGTTTCGTGGGTCAACGGTGGGTATGTCTGATACATACAAACTCATTTCCTTTTCTTTTTGTGCCCACAGATGACATTGAGGATGCCACTGTCAACAAAATTGCGTAAGTTTTCTGTTTCTGCTCGATATTGCTCGATTTAGGCAAGCAAGCTCAAATTCATTCTGCCTCCGTTCGAGTATTTAACATCCCACTTTTCGCCATCCAATAAATTCCAAATGCATGAAATAAGCCCCACCCTACTTAAGTGGTCGAGTCTCGTTTCACTCAGAAATGTCACATTATGGCAGTGAAGTTGTACATTTCACAGCTATTTGCACAGTTTTAAGGAAAATTGCTATTTTGCTTTTTATTAGTTTGCCCCGAATGGTTGTAAGGGGACGGTATGCCCTTTGGTCTCCAGCGTGGCGTTTAACAACCACCTCCCTTCACAGCTGGCACTATGTCAAAATAAAGCGCTGCAAAACACGTCCTCACTCCTCGTTGACTGTTTTTCTCACTCTGCAGGCTGTGGCTGTGTACATTCACACTCTCAGTGGCCGTATGTGCAGTGCTGCTCCTGCCCATCTCTATCCTGTCCAATGAAGTTCTGCTCACATTCCCACACAGCTACTACATGCAGTGGCTTAATGGCTCACTTATCCGTGGTAAATGCATACAAGCACACACACATTCAGCTTTCCACATATGGGTTATGTGACTGTAACACAGGTTCAATACAGAGAATCAATACAGTTGCCATTCTAATTCACTTACAACTTCTTTAGTAGTATTTTGTTGCTTCATCTGAACCAAAATGTTATTGTTTTTATTCCCATGAGGTCTTAGTATTGTGTTATCACGTGTTGGGCATGGCGGCAAGTCTGCCAAGAGTATAATATGTTCTGGCTGTAAATTTAAGACCACTGTTTAGTTTAAAATCCAGATTTTTATTAGCAGATTAAGTTTGTAGGCATACGATGACGTGAAAATGGTGATCTAGTGTTTTGCAGTGCACGTGTAACACCAGATCTCATAAGCTGCAAGGATTGTACGTGATTACAATAGAATTAGCCAGGAAATCTCAAACCAACTGAGAAATAAACGGAACAAAAAGCTTAATGGCAGTTTAGATAAAGAGCTAGTTGAAGTTAGTATGGCACATGGTTGCCCCCTTGTGGTTAGTCAGTTTAATGTATTATTTTTTTTGTATTTCACCAATTGATCTCATTACTCTTTTGAACACACAATATAATCCATATTTAAACGTTGTTGACACGTACTACTGTTCCAGAGATATTTTAGTAACACTTTAGAGTAAGAACAGCTGTTAACTATTAAACCTTTTTACACCAGTTTTCAGTGTCACATGGTCCTTCAGAAATATGCTGATTCCATTACCTGTGTTAAAAATGGTTGTGCTGGTTAATATTTTTTCACAGCGTTTATTTTAAATCTTCACTGTCCCATACGATCAATTTAATTGATTCTTGCTAATAAAACAATATAAAAATCTTACTGACCCCAAATATCGAACAGTAGTGGAAACTAAATGTACATTTGTGTTTTATCATGTAGGTAATAATTTTTCATTACTCATTGTTTCAGGATTGTGGAACCTAGTCTTCTTATTCTCAAACCTTTCGTTGGTCTTTCTCATGCCGTTTGCCTATTTCTTTACTGAATCAGAAGGATTTGCTGGGTCCAAAAAGGTAGGGAAAAAAAATTAACAGTAAATGCAAATACAAAGCATTTAAACTCAGTTCTCTGTCTGATGTCCATTTGATATGTTTTTTTTTCCTCTGAAAGGGCATTATGGCACGAGTCTATGAGACTGCTGTAATGTTGCTGCTGCTCAGTCTGCTGGTGCTGGGCATTGTTTGGGTGGCATCAGCCCTCATCCATCACAACACTGCCCGTGAGAGTCTTTATGGTGAGGCTCTGAAGCATTAGAATAGCACTTGTTCAATTGTGTTCATATATATAATGCCAGCTCGACTCCCAAATTTCCAAATAGTTTTAGTAATGGTCTGCTTTTTCTCTTGTGCTTTTCAGACCTGTGGGAGTACTACCTGCCCCATCTTTATTCTGGAATCTCACTCTTTGGAGTTCTGCTGCTTTTGTGTAAGTGTGTTTGAGTGTATGTTATTTCTATGTTGTGGGTGGGTTCTATTTTTATTTTTCAGCTTGTTTGTTTTTAATCATTTACTGTTACTGTTTAGTATGGTATTTTATTGCATTTGACTTACCGTAATTATAGATTTGTTGCATCATTTCCTTTTTGTCTTGTAACAGTGTGCACACCCTTTGGGCTTTCACGTATGTTTAGCGTCACTGGGAGCTTATTGGTTAAACCTCGGGTAGGTGGACAACATGCCTCCTTCAAATTTCTTTAGATTGTGATAAAGTTACACAGGGGTCAGTATGTTTTTAAAAAATAATGAAAGGCTGCATTTATTTGGTCAAAAATACGGTATACGGTAATGAAAGAAATTGTAAATATTTAAGGAGGAATTAGATGTATGAATTAGAAGTATTTTGTCTCCTTTTTTAAGTTGCTGGAGAACCTAGAAGAGACAATGAACTGCACAGCGTTTGAAGAGGCCTCTCTGTCCAGGAAGTTGAAAAGTGAGTGTCAGGATGTGAGAAAGACATACTTGCTGCTAAGGAAGTGACCCCACCTTCTAAAGATTTCTCTCTTTCTTGCATTTTTGTTTTGTCAGCTTTACTGACATATTGAGGTTTTACATTTTCACAAAAAAAAAAAATCCTAAACTCTCATGCACTCTTTCCGTCAAATGTTTCAGGTAACACCTCCTGTTGGATCAGTGCAAACAACCATCAAGCCATCAACAATGAACTTTTGAGTGTGCAGTCCAAACGCATCGCTTTAGGTACAAACATGCCTGTCACAGTGTTGAAAACATCACTTAAAATAAAATAAATAAATTGCAATTGTTTCATCCTTGCTTCTTCTATTATAGAGTTGCGGAAAAGAGCATCTCCATGGCAACGCAACCTGGGATACCCAGTGGCCATGCTGCTGCTTTTAGCTTTAACTGTAAGAGTAAACCTTGTGGAATACAGAATACTTCTACTGACTGCAATTATACCCTTGTACTTAAACCAAATTGATGGTCTTTCTCAGGCGGTGTCTGTGCTGATGGTGTGTTTCCATGTGCTCGAACTGCTCTTTGATGAGTCTGCTATGCCTAGAGGAATGGAGGTGAGATGCATGAAAATGGTGCATTAATATTTGTCATAAGACGGACCTATAAATGTAATTCATGGAAAAAGATACAAATACGTTTCTGTAATTTAGTGTACTCGCCCTCTTGTGCTATTAAAGCATTATTATAGACGTCTATGTAGTACTGCAGTAATAATTTATATCATAATCTCACAATGGTTGGTTTTCTCTGTTGCAGGACCCTCACTTGGGCCGTGCCTCATTCTCCATGCTCGGTTCTCTGGGAGCTGCAGTCCAGGTGGTCATCATCTTGTATCTCATGGTCTCCTCTGTCGTTGGATTTTACAGCTCTCCACTTTTCACCGGTTTATTGCCACGTGCACAGGACACAACCCTCACACAGGTACAGAGATCCCTCACAGTCTTGAATCAGCTGTGGTAATGGTACTGGATATCACACATTCAGATGGTATTGCTCTTTATAATCAAATTAAATAGTTGTTTGTGTCTCTCCACAGATTATAGGGAACTGTGTTTCTCTTTTAATACTCAGTTCAGCCCTGCCTGTTTTCTCCCGCACATTGGGTAAGTATTTTTAGACGACTGGCCATTATGTAATTTATTAGATTTAATAATGGCATGGTTTTAAAGTCCTTTGCAACATGCAAATTATATCTTGACCTACATTTGCAATCTCCTAAATCCTTTTCTGTTTTGTTTAAACTATTAAAAAAATGGGTACTTTGGTATAGGATCAAATTCCCAACAAAAATATTGCAGTCAAAGATATAAAAAAAAATGAAAAGTGTGAAACCAAAATGTAAAAACTCAATAATAAATGTATTGCCCAAAATGGAAGCAAAGCTTTCCAGAATAGCAAGCAATGTTTAAGTATAAAAAATAAGCCTTCATCAAAAATTTAATAACACATTTTTTAAAGAAAAAAAAAGCATGAATCAAAACTCTAAACACATTTAAAATATTGCACAAAGCTGAAATTATCTCACTTGCATAGAAGATTTTACCAAATGTTTTCAAAGATTACTCACAATTTACACATTGTTTTTTAATCTGTGGTTATTGTTTACTATTTTCAAAACTTTGCTTCTATTTTTTTATTTTGTCCAATATATTTTTACTTCTATTTTTTTATTTTGGTCTCACCCTTTTTTTTTTTTTTTAATCCATGATTGCAATACTTTTGGCAAGAATTTAATACCATACCTTCAATGCCACTTTAATCTTCATGAATCACCAGTTCAGTTTTGTAATTGTTTTGTCTATCCACAAGAGGGCACTTTTCAGCCATATGTTTCCATTCTGCATTACAACTAGGAAAATATTTAACTTTATAAGTTCTTTATATTCCTCTGTTTCCATGTAATTACATGTAGGAATCACAAGGTTTGATCTGCTTGGAGACTTTGGACGGTATAACTGGCTTGGCAATTTCCACATTGTTTTCCTTTACAACATGCTTTTTGCTGGACTTACATCCGCCTGCCTCATCAACACCGTCACATGGGCCTTACAAAGAGAACTCATCCGTGCCTTTGGTAAGTTGCTGTTTATTATTTTATTTGATGATCCATGAATAGCTTTTTTATGCATTTATGTATGTACATGTGTATATAGTGTCTACATTTTTTACATTTTCCATCTATACCCCTTTAACTTGTATTGAACCCAGAACATTCCTTTCGTAATCGTTAATTCTAATGTTTATCTCAAGGAAAACCTGTGAGGAGAAAGATTTGTGCATGTATGCATTGTATCTAGAAAGGACAAGGGGTGTGCTACTCTGCCATTTGCCAGTGTTTGTAGTTAGTCTTTGGGTGAGGTGTTCCCCCGCGCAGGCCATGTTTCTCTATGGGTAGGTCTCTTTCCTCAGATAGAAAAAGCACAATTCTCTCAGGAAAGTGAGAGGGGACAGAAGGGGAGAAGGGTTCCTCGGGGACCTCAGGGCGTCAAACTCCTTCTGGAAGACACACGCCCATCGCCCTCCACCCAATACAAACAAAACTGCTGAATGTGAACACACACACTCACGCGCACAGTCCATCTTCAGATAGCATCTTTTTTTTTTTTACTCCCTTAACTGGCTTTTGTTCTTTGATTGATTGGTTTGTTTTCAACCCAAACATTGCCTGCCAAAATGGCCTTTTCTGGTTGTTGGATCATGTTGTTTACTTTTTTCTTTCTCCAGGTCTCCACAGACTGCCTCTAACTGTGTCTCGATCAACTATTCCCCTCAAACTACTCCTAGCCAATGGGCTCTCAAAGATTCACTAAGGAGCGATAAGCTTTTTGAGATATCATTGGCTACTGAAGACTTTTACCTTCTGGAGAATGTTCTGGCTTTCTCCTACTGGACCAGATCTACTTTGTGTCCATTTTAAGTGAGCAATAGTCACCAAAGATATTTACAAAGGTTGCCTGAACGATGCTGACCGATGGGACCTTCTAAGTGGGATTCTGCAACTGCAGTTTTATGCGTAGTTTACTTCAGTAATATTTACAATCGTTTCATAAAAGGGATGTCAGATCACTGGACGCCTTGAACAAATGCCATATGAAAAATTAACAATGGCTTCAGAGGACTTTGACGTGCGTCCAGACAGGAGAGCTATTTCAGAGGATGACATCACAGCCATGACTACGTTTCCTTTTCCTGGTGGTGGAATGAGAGTGTTGAGTTCTGTCCTGGTGGGCCCCAAAGCTTTCCCCTTGTATATCACTATTTTTACTGTCATCCAGTGAATTCAGTTCTGTGGGTCCTTACTGCACTGGCATTGGAAGTCAGTCTGATGGGGTTTGTCTGCTTCTAAATGAAATGAAATACCCTGAGGAAAAGGGATGAGAGGATAACAAATGACCGTGATCTTGGAGGTGATGTTCACTGTGAGAAAACAAATGGGAGTTTTGTTTGTAAAATACACTTTTTGTAGAGTTTAGGTTTTAAAATGTATGTTTAAAAAGATGGCTGACAGTGATATCAAGCTTTAGGCCAAGACAGCTGTGAATGTTTGGGACAGTTTGTGAATATTTTGTTCCATTTTTTGTTATATTTAATATGTGAATCTGTAACGTGCAATATTGTATTATGAAACGTTGACACTATCTAACTTGACTTCTTTCTAGAAGCTTGTGCTGATGACCAAAAAGAGGGTTTTTGGCTTAATTGAAAACGCCTAGATTGGGCAATAAGGTCAAAGTTTGGTTAGTTATGTTTTGGATTGGACTATGCAGAGGGACAATGAACGCACATGAGCATTTCTTGTTTCACGGACACTAAGTTGCTGTGATTTCATAAATGTGGACTTTCTGATTCGATAATCACTCGTTTTATATGGTGCAGTATTACGGTGTACACATTTGCTGATCAAACTGTTCTGTCTGTTCTTTTGTATGATTTAGTTATTTATGAATTTGCTTCTGTGTCAGCATAATTTTTAAACTAATGTCCTTTAAGCAGTGGCCAGTAGAGGACAGTGTGCCACAAACCCATCATCAGCCAAACCCACACAGCATCTCAATCATTCAGGTTCTTTCTGAACCATATTTTAATAACATGATACTGGCATAAAACACATTTTATTTTTTTTGAGTCTTGTTTACAGCTATCCAACAATGAATGTGAATCATTGCTTAAATGGATTACTAACAAAAAAAAAAAAAAAGTCATTTACTTACATTCATGTTGTTCCAAACCTGGATGACTTTGTTGTTGTTTTTTGTGGAAGACAAAGTAATATATTTTGTGAACGTTGGGGAGCATTTTGAAGAATGCTGAAGACATTCTTAAACAACATTGGACCCCACTGACGAGATATTTTTCAAAATGTCATCTTCTGTGTTCATACAGGTTTGTAACAAAGTGAGAATAGGTTAAATAATGACACGATTTTCATTTTTGAAGGAACTAAGCGTTTTTCTATTCTCAAAAAAACAAAATGCATTTTTACAGCTCAGAAAAACTGGATTTGTGATGACAGACTGTGTTTTGCAATACTGGATCATATGTGGATGTCTGGAACAAAGAAAATACAGTGAGCATTATATATTTTTAAAAAGAAATTGCTGACTTTTTAAATGTTTGAAAAAATCCAGCTGCTTCCTTTAATGCAAGGTTAGCAAATATGACATAACCATTTCTTTTCATTCCCTTTGGTAAAGCTGAGAAAAGAACAATAAATGTGTTTACACCTGTTTTTCCAAGCAGTGTGTCATTTGTAAGTCAGTGAAACCCATTTATGGTTCTGGATTTGCTAAAGACCTTTCCGTAGAGGTCAGCATACATTTCTTGCCATCTGAGCACCTGACCACTGCTTTAATGGCGCCGTGGTGGTTATGTTTAGCTCTGGTGTTAGTGCGCTTGTCTGTCCATACATCTTCCCCCAGCTGTCCCTCCGCCAGGCTTTAATCAGGGTCTTTATTTTGCCCAGGGTCTGTCAGCAGGCCTGTAGAGACGCCGCTGCTGACCCATCCTGTGCTTTCCCCTTACGGATGCCCCTGGCAGATAAAAGCCCTACATCATCAGGAGAGTGCAAACCGCTCGTTTTCTCGCTTTCACCCCCCACCTCTATATCGTCCATCCGTTTTCCTCGTTGAGTGTTCATTTCCTTTTCCTTTTTTCTTTTCTCTTAAAGCAGAAAAAGAAATCCCGGCCTCTGATTATGATTTGTCTGTCTTGATTTTTGTTTTCTCTCTGTTTCATTTGCTCTTTGTTGGATGTTCTGATTGAGCTAAAAAAGCAGGATTTGTTTACCATTAAATTTCCTCTTCTAAAACGGCTTTACCAAGAAGCTTTTACTGAAACAGCAAATTTTAGGCAGCAAGTTGAAGCAGACATAATGACAAGATTTAAGTTTAAATTTTAATAAGTTTAAATCATAAATAACCAGTATTTATAAACCAATTTTCTATAATCAAATCAACATTAAATTTAGTCTTGCAAATTGTTCATTGACTTTGACCTGAGTATGACAACACTGCATACATGGGACGGCGTGTAATTTTAAATCTGTAAATTAAAGAAAATAAAAATATAAATATGTTTAAAAGACATGCAACTATGAAGCAAATGTATGGGCTATACAATGTTTAAGATACTACATTATATGTCGCTAACCAAAATTGGTGATATTGATGGGAATTCAAATTAAACTGATACTAATAAACTGATCAAATTAAACTTATTATATATGGTACTTATTTAGGACTTGTCCTCTCAGTTTACCTCAGAAATGTTTCGTTGAACATAATTGGGTGGACGCATGTCACACGTGTTGGTCAGCAGAGGGCATTTGAGTTGCCCAAATCAATCATATCAGACAGGAGGAAGAAAGGCAGTCTTTCAGACTTTTGCGATAGGCTATCGTTATTGTAAAAACACAAGAATGAAGAGGAAAATAGGCAGATTAGCTTTTCTGGCGGTTGTTTGAAGTGTAGCCAAAGTGCATTAGAAGATTATTCCTTCTGGAAAATAGAAAACTCACGGCCAGAAAAGACCTGCTAATCGACTGATAATGAGCCGCTCTGCCTGCCTGCGATGGCACATCCACACCCGCCTTGCACACTCCCTTCACACACTCAACAGCCTTTCTCACACAGATGTTTTGGTCAGAAGAAGACCGCAGCAACTGAAAAAAAGTGTTTTATACAGGAAAAAATAATGGGCTGTTTATTTCATTTTAGTGTACTCCAACAACTTCAACAATGTGTGTGTTTGAACGCCATATCTTTCCCACTCACAACAAGCTAAAGCTCACCCTAAAACTGGTTTGTAACACTGAGGCCAGATCTGGCCCACTCACAGTAAGCCACAACTCAATTTTAAAACTTATGAAACTGTCTCTAAAATTGCTTTGATGTGTGTTGTCCAGATCTAGCCCATATGAGATATCTGCCATTGCCAGAAAAAACTGAGCCATAGTTGTCCCAGATCAGGCTTGGAAGTATATGCTATCTGGGATGTTTGGTGGCTGACATTCATATTGTTGACCACTATGTTACCCATCTTGATCCTTTTTACGATACAGCTAAAAGAAAACATTGTTATTTGCAAAGCTTTGTTTAGACTTCACTATTCCCTAATATTGAATAATCTACATTTTGGCACTGTTTTGTGCATGGATATGTATAAATATCTATGGTTTTGATAGTCACTTTGCCTATTTTTGCTTGCCATAACACCGCTAATCTGATTTTGCCATGTGCAACATGTCCCTGTGTCAACACCTTTGTTGACCCTGGAACAACATTGTGATTAACCAATCAGATTTGAAAAAACTTGTGAAGTTAAGGCTTACAGTCAGTGTGTGCTTGTACATCAGTGTCAGTTATAATTTCCTCTGATTTTAGGCATAACTCATGGGTTAAGGGTCGGTTTAGGTGTAGATATATGGTCCAGACTATATTTTTGCATTAAAATGTTCCAGGATCAACAAAATATGTTGACCTAGGGACACATGGCAAAATCAAGGACGTGCCCACAACACATTAAACGCGCTTCAAATAACATGCAGACGCAGTAAAAATCATTTGAGAGATTCATTCAAAGACATTTACTAATTACAGAAACAATACTACTAGCATAATTATTTATAACAATATATTAGAAAAGTATGCGTGTATGGTTCCTAATTTAACAAGTTACTTCTATACTCCTTGAATGCATCAGTGTTTTGAATGAATCACATGAGTGAATGAACTTGTAAAAACTTGTCACTTTTTATATTTTACTAGAAAGTTACTTCCACATTTTTCAGAATAAATATTTAAAAGGGTAAATGGATTATCTGAGTGTTTTGTTTAATATATCAATTAGTCATAAAATCGAGACATGATGTTTTCCTGTGTTATCTTTTGTTTTCCTGGTCAAATTAGTCATTCACTGCTGTAAAAACATGTTTCTAAATCTGGTCAGCAGGATGGCAGGTACAGTACATTATCTGCAATATATTCTCTTCTCTTGGCCTTTAACCTGTTTGTTTTGGGTCAGGAAGTTCCACCCTGATCTTCTATTGTTCTGTCACAGTTGTTGTATTACTACAATTATTATATAGGCAAATTTCAATCTCTTACAAAGCACAGAGCATGCATATATAGATGGAGCATGACGTGACGACTAAACCAGGCCATAATGTGGCACAGAGTATCTATGTACACCTATGACAGATCGTCCTGTTTATCCATGATCTTCTGTCGCATTGCTCTGGACTGTGATAAGCATGTTATTTAAGGTAAGGGGCAGCCTATGAAGCCGTATGTTGGCGCTGAAGCCAGAAATCATGTGCTTTTAGCATAGCACAGTCCGACACACCACCCTGCCTCTTCCTGGACTGATAACAGGGTGAGGGACGATAGAATTGACCGATGGTGGTGGGTCACAGTGGGTGTAAGCTCCTTGACTCTTCTCGGCAACCCCAACAGCTTTTGTCTCAGGAAATGTATGCGGAATAGTGTCTAGTCAGCATTTTCCTACTAAATATAAGTGGCCCAGCATTATTTACAAGCCTGTGTTACATAAACATGCTCTGTAACATCTGACATGATTGATTGAACACCATGCCCCCCCCCCCAAGATCAGCTGACTATTCGAGGCAATTTTGGAATCGAGGGCTTTGCATATGACGCAGCATCTAATTTTGCTGATGCCAAGTAAAGTACCATGAGCTCAATGGCACTTTACTATTATAAGGCCAGGTGTAGTCACAATTCATCTGTAACGGGAAAACGAGGGCCAGAGCAACTCTGGCAGGAAAGATCTTATTTTCTGTGCTGTGGCTGCTCAGGAAACTCAGCCATTCACTGTTCTATATACTCCCATCCTGAAGAGGGGGAGTGAGGTCGCTTAAAAGACTAGGAGGTGGGGGGTGGGGGGGTGCAGAAATACTAATAGCAATTACACAGTTTCCATTTTGAAACAGTTAAGTTTATTTTTATTGTCATCTCCTCCCTTTAATGTTTAATGGCAGCTATTTTCTCTATTTCCTCCTGGCGGCATGTCAGTATCACTGATTGTGCTCTTGAAAGAGTTTGTACTTGTGATTAAGCTTTTCCCCACATTTGCTGTTATTTGTGGTGTCTGGGACGTGTGATTGAACCATCAGAGTTTCGGAAGTGCATAAAATATGACTGTATGGTTAGGGTGGATTTCTGATTTATTCTAACATAAACTATTTGAACACGAAATATCTAAGTTCATAGCTGTTTTTCTTTATTAGTTTGAGGCTGTAATGTAAAATTGTCATTTAAAAATGTAATTTAAACCTAAAAATGAAATGAAAAGTTTTTGAAAAAAATTAAACAAAGATGTATTACACAGGGAAATTACTTTAAATAGTATTGTTTAATAGGTTGACAGATTTCCTAAGAGCCTTAACCTTTGCATGCTTTATCTGTGTGTGTGAATTAATTGTCTGAGATGCCAAAGGTCTGGATGCATAACGTAGGTCAGCGGAAATCATTCTCATATTTTGCTGCTCTTTATTTTTCTTCCTCTTTCTCGCAATGCCATATTGACTTGTGATATTTGTATTGTCTTCTAATTTTGAGCCATTGTTCAGAGGTGGTTTATAATTACGAAGCTGATAAAACATGGGTGTTAACAGCCCAGAGGTCTTCTCAGCATGTATCAGCCAGTGTCTTCTGCTTCAGGAGAAAAACAAAGAGAGAGAAATTAATGAGTCACAGAAATGGCACCGTTATCCCTTAGCAGGAAGCTGTCATGAAGCTTAGATTCATGTCAATGACCCTCACCCACATCTAAATACACTACAATCTGATTAAATGAATGAGCTGTCACACACTCTTTGTGTTTCAAAGTTTTTGTTTACATACCCCCCCCCCCAGCACTTAAAAACTCCCTTAGGATAATTAGAATATTCAATTTATTTGGAATTATGCGTGAAATTATCTGAATGAAAAGTGTTTCTAAATCAAATATGTTTGATAGCAAACACCACTGGGGCACGTTGTCATTAAATGGCAATGTGCATTAAATAAACAATAAATAATAAAGCTATCAACTGTGGAAATATCAAAGCTTTTGTAGCACAGAGACTAAACTGTACAGAAATGTATTTTTAATATAAAACAAATATTGATTTAAGGCCTATAGCTTTCTCTTCTGCTTTTGTCACTTTAAAAGAAGAGACAACTATGCACAGAAAATCACATTTTGAAAGTATCCACCGCTCGTTGCGATACACTGTAATGAACTCACAACTGCATGACTGGAGGCGTGTGCGACACTGTCCCGGCGCGCGCGCAGGAAGGGAGGGCGATCTTTGTCCGGTCACAAACACTCAATGGTCCGAGCGCAGCGGTTAAAAGCTGGAGCAAACACATGTCGAAGTAGAGTCAGGGCGCTCAGACAGTAAAGGAATGAAATTATGTTTGAGCGCGACTGTCAGGCAGGAGGACAAACAGAGCCGCGCGCGGTGAACCTTACCTTGGGAAACGCTGTTTTGCGCGGAGCTGTCCAAGGTGGAGCAGGATGATGGGATGGAGCACCTGTTGCTATGCCAATATCTACAAACGAGAAAGAGGATGCAATCAGTACACCTCTGCCCGGGATGCTGAAATCTGGCTTTATAAACGGACCAGCGTAAACGTTAACGCTATTTTTATTGTAAACTTCAAAGGTTTAAACTCTCACCATGGCTTAACGTCGGATGCATTGATGTTAAACTCCAAATAATCAGTTTAATCTGGAAACCATTAGGCTACGCTTTGGTCAATGATTCACGAGACTAATCCTAGTTTTAATTCGGCGGCGTGATATGGACGTGGAAAAAGTCAGTTGTGTTAACGAAATGCCACGAGGTGCTGGCAGAGACGCTCGCGCTGCAGAGTCCGCGGCTCGCTGATCCTCACACACACACACACACTTGACGCGCGTCAATGACGCTGGCTCCTTGGTTAAAGCTGGCGAGGCTCGGCCTGCTGCTGACTGCCTGGCTTTACTCGTGGCTGCTGGTGGAGGGATGCGGACCGGGTCCGGGTTACGGCACTCGCCACAGGCAACGCAAACTGACTCCTATGTCTTACAAGCAGTACGTGCCCGGTGTCTCCGAGAACAACCTGGGAGCAAGCGGAAGAGCGGAAGGCAGGATAACGCGCAGTTCTGAACGCTTCAATGAGCTCGTGTGCAACTATAACACTGACATTGACTTCAAAGACGAGGAACACACTAAAGCTGACCGGTTCATGACCAAGGTAAAGGAAACCAATGTCTAACAGAGTCAGCTGCGTCCCGTTATGCATATTGCTTTTCATGAACTCGTAGAAGCAAGGACTAAACCATTGGCTACTTTAATGTTTCTTAGTAGATTTAATGTTAATGGATATATTAATATATTATTATATAAAATAAATACAGTTTGGTTTCAAATAACTTCTAGTTTATTAGAATACATATTCGAATAGGGTTTCAAAGATATGTGTGAACTTTTACTATTAATAATCTCTTTTATTTATATTATGCACGTCATTAGGACTTTCAGAAAGTGAACTTTTCATGGAGAATTATGCCTACGTGTCTTTATTTTTTATATTCTTTGTCGGTAGGGATTTTATGCAGTATACAGTATTTGAACTAGATATTTGTCCATATCTGTCAGCATTAAATAATCCTTCTCATAAACATTTTGTACTGTCAGTATTGAGTACTAAGCTAATGGCTAAATTAATAGTAAAATGGTCAACTTCTTAAAGGGTTATTTCTTGTATATCTATATAGCAATTTTAGAATGTATGTAACTAGCACAAAGCAATTTCTTATCACCTAATGACATTCTTTGTCTCATCTTTAAAATCTAATTTAAAAATCAAAATGGAAATGGCACAGATTTCATGGAATGACCCAGATGCATCAGGTGGCCCTTTCAACTCTCTCAGTCATCCATGACATACTTCACGCACAGTTAAACAGTTGAAAATAAAAGGGTTTTGTTATTCCTGTAATTCAGCTGTTTCATTGTCTTTTTATTTTGAAAACTGATTCAAACTATGTGATTTTTTCTGAACAGGCCCTGCAAAATTGTAACTTATCCAAAAGGAGAGATTTTGACTGTCACAGTCTCATGATGTCGATAGATTTTTTTTACCCATGTTGCCATGTTCCCTAGGCAATGTAAAAACCGTGACAACTGCCACAGCACCATTTAATCTTTAACCAAGTTCTTCGTTAGTGAGCTATAAAATGATCAGTACACCTCTGCTTCCTTAGCCTGGTAGTGTGTACATGTTCCCTTGTATAAACATGAAAGTAGGTAAGGCAGATAACATTGTGAAGAACACAGAGTGCACTAAATATTCTTTTTAAACCTTAAATACATAGAAGCCAAAATACAAGACATTCAAAACGAACTTCTTTGTGAGAACTTTTTTTTGAATTTTTTGAATTTTGAATACGTTTGAATAAGAAATAAACATTGTATTCTTTGGCATGGCTTAATCCAGTATCATAGGTCATTTTAAGATATTACTGATAAGCTAGATATCGCTGATAATAAGATTGACATCTAGCTAACTGTGAGGACACTTATGAAAGTACTTCAAGTTGATGTATGTGTACTTATGCATGTGCCCTCTCATTGCCCAACTCTGAAAGCTATCCTTTGTGCATCTTTTCAAGCCTCTGCTGCGGGGTTGCCTGTGCAGAATTCTCGCCTGTTGAAGTAATGGCACCATCGGAAAAGCCTCTATTGTAGTTTTCACAATGAATCGCCTCTGTCCAACAGCATTGCGAGAAAAATCTCCCTGGTTTGTTTTCTTCCCCTCTTGATTTCTCACTCTTGCTGTCACATTCCCAAGTAGACGTCTAAACATTCCATCCATCTGCCCGCTCGCTGAGACTTTGCTTTCTTCTTGCTTTCTAATTGGCTTTTTGACCCTGTCTTGCTCTCTCGCCTTTTCCCATACCCCCTCAATCACGACCCTAGGTCACATAATATTATTTTCACTGACAAATAGTGCAAGTTTTTTACAGACTGCCCATTACATATGGTGTAGAGAGGCACAAAATGTTGAAAATGCTTGAAGGAAGTCTAAATTCTGTATTCCGAAGTCTCAAGGTTGACACTGGGGTCATTCAAAAGACTGTGTGAAAATGTTCCAATCGTGTGAAGAAAAAAAAAGGAATTGACCTTGACTTTACTCTGTGACCATGCTGAAGTGTCCAAAGAATGCTGGAAATGAGTTAAAGTAGCTTTGTTCTTATTGTTAGATGTTGGGGGTGGAAATGGCCTTTTGCAGAACTGAAAATGCTGGAGAAAAATTGCTAATGTCTACCGACCAAATTCTGACAAAGTATTCTGAAATGTCATGATATTTGCTGTGCTTTCAGCATTTGCACACCTCTGGCTTAAATCATTGGTCATAAAGGAGGAGCTGGGGCAGTTAAACTGAAAATTCACTCAAAAAGATATATTCTTCCATAAGAATTTGTAAACCTACATTAGCTTTTTTAATCTGTGCAACACAGAAGAAGATATTTAGAAAAATGTATTTTTAGTAATTTCAATGAATGTCAGTAGGTTCAAAAGTTGTTTATGGTATAGTCCTTCCCTTTATGTGACCTGTTAAATGTTTTCATTTGTTTTTTCCGCTTCATAGCGTTGTAAGGACTGCCTCAATAAACTGGCAATAGCAGTAATGAACCAGTGGCCTGGTGTCCGACTGCGAGTGACGGAAGCCTGGGACGAGGATGGCCATCATCCTGCTGGTTCTTTGCATTATGAGGGCCGTGCGGTTGACATCACCACCTCAGACAGAGACACAAAAAAATATGGACTACTTGCACAGTTGGCAGTTGAGGCTGGATTTGACTGGGTGTACTATGAATCCAAGTACCACGTGCACTGCTCTGTCAAAGCTGGTAAGCTTGTAAATCTTTTCTTTTGCATTTGTTACTCCTCATTCAGGTCTTTTAATTTAGCTCTTAAAGTAATAGCACTTTTTAAATCATTTACTCGCCATTATGTAGATTCAAAACTGTGTAAGAGACAACAGAGATATTTTGTAAGACTACCATAAAATGAAATTGTTGTCCAGTGCATGGAAAACACTAGTGAGCTAAATTACATCATTTTCATTTTTGGGTGGACTATTCCTTTAAATCCAAAGTTTTGGCATAAAAATCTGGATGGTACAGTCCAGTTAGGTCTAACTAAATCTGATATAATGACAACATTATTTTCATGGCACAGCTTATCTTGCTGCTCAATGTTTAAATACTTGGCTAGTGCTTGTTATAGCAATTGCAGCACTTCAGAACCCTTCAGCATTCCCAGTTCCACCTGTATAGATCTGCTATGGGGTGATTATAATGTTATATATGGGGGTTATTACATCTATATTATATATGTGCAATATTCAGCCGCATGTCTGTGGATTTATTGGCAGCAGCGTAGCATATCTATTCCACCAATTTTCATGACAGAACTTGATTGAAGGGAAGTTCTTAACACGTTCTACCTTGATTTTTTTCCCAGATCACTCTGTAGCTGTAGAAAAAGGTGGCTGCTTTTCAGGATCAGGACTTGTGACAATGGCCAATGGCGTGCAAAAACCTATGGCGTGTTTGCGGCCTGGCGAGGAGGTGCTTTCCTTGTCTGAGTCAGGTGAAGTTGTTCTTAGTCGGGTACTTCTCTTTTTACATCTGGATAGAGAGAGCAGAACCACGTTCTTTATTTTTACCACTGAAAATGAAAAACAAATAGCGCTTACTCCCAATCACCTCATTTTTGCGGCTACCCATCTCAAACTGCACCACCGTGAGTATGAAGCTATGTTTGCCAAAAAAGTTAGAACTGGGGACTATATACTTACTACTGGGGACAATAAAGGACTTCAGCCATCTAAAGTGGTCTCAGTGTCACTGGAGGAGAGGATGGGGGTTTACGCTCCTTTGACAGAACATGGGAACTTATTTGTGGATGGCGTGCTGGTATCCAACTATGCTTCTGTTGAGGATCACAGACTCGCACACTGGGCATTTTGGCCTTTCCGTGTTCTTTTTCGTTTTTTCCAGACAGTAATGGAAGAGAACTCACAAAGAGCACTGGTTAACAGTAGTGCCGTGGTCCCTGATATCTACTGCACAGATCAGACCTTCCTTACAAATGTTATGCACAATAGTTGTTCCAGCATATGCAAGAAATTCCCAGATGCCAAAGAGGAAACAGAAAATGAACACAGTTTTTTGCAACAAAAGGAGGTTTACTGGTATGCAAGGCTTTTGCACACATTGGGACAACTATTTCTTGACCCTCAGAGGTTTTACTGATGGTCAAGACTGAATTTGCAAAAATAATGTCAACTGTAAAATAAACTACTGCTTTTTTGAAAACTACTGACCAAAAAGGAAATGCAATAGGGGCTGGTATAGCTGGTATAAGTACTCACTAAATATAATGTCCAATAACAGTTACTTCTTACATTTAGAATTGGCAAATGTGTTGCAGTTATGCATATTCTGTATGTGAAATATTCAGTGCAAGCAAAAAAAAAATCAGTTTTTCAAATATGACTTGTCATATTGAAAAATCACAATATGGACACTTATGGGATTCAAAATGTTTTTTTTATGTTTGTTTTACAAGAAAAAATTTCAGAGTAATAAATATTTATTTTTATACTTTTGGATTCATAATATATATTTCATTTTAAACTGTTCATGTAGGTCTGATTATTTGTTATACCAAACAGAGACTGATACAGTTGTTATAATCTTATTCTTAGTTATTGTTTATTGTGTTGCAAAATAAACATGATCTGCTTAGATTCTATTCCCAACAAGCACAAGTTTTAATTGCACAAAAGTACAAAATGTCATGTCAGTTCCCAAATGAAAAAAAAAACACAATTGTTTTGACAAATCAGCATATTACATCATGTCCTGTATATGCTCATTTTGATGTTTTAAAAAGAAATATTGAGTTAACAGAGTTTAACCATGTATAATGACTAATTTCCGATGTCAAAAATCAACAGCCATGTGCTAAACAAGGAGTACCAGACTGGCTTTTACTAAGTGCATTACACCCCCTTGTGGACACAAAAGAGTACACCACTAATGTGCTTAGAATGATTTACAATCTTTCTGTTGTGAACAAACGGCTTCCTGGAAATAACAATAAATGAACATTTTAATAAATTATTATTTGAAATAATTTTAATTTGTTCTTTTAATTATTCTTGGTTAAAATATATAATCATCAATGCAATTCAAACTAAATTGTTAATAAAATTTAAGTGCAGCCTGTCAATGTAAAGGATTTAGCATTGCAAAACAAAACAAAACAAAAAATGCTTTCAGCTGTGTTGAATTTTTGGAAGTGCATGCTTTTCCCTCTATTTATTTTTTCACAGCTGTGAAGGTATAGAAGAGGATTATCTTGGTCATGGAGGGGGCAGATGGACACACACCCCCACTGGAGAGGAGATGTTCTAAACTCTATCTGGATCAGGCCAATGGCAAAGACTGTAATGTAGGCCCACCCAACAATTACCTTTGGTGAACCAATCAGATTTTAAAGATAAGCTTAGTCAGGCTCCCTCAAAACCTTTCCCGTTCAAACTAATCTCGGCGAAAGCTGGGAAGAAGTTATTAATCTTGCCAATGGGGTCTGATCGGAAAGAAGAGAATTTTTTTTTTTTTTATGCCATCAAGATCTATTGTATAGAGATCAATATATCGATGCTCTAACAGAATAAAATCAAACAGATACAGCCTATACTGTGCAGTAATATTAGATTTTCAGTTTTGGGCTAAAATAAACATGACCTAATGCAGCAATGTTGAGTAATATATTAGAGAGAACATGACTTCAGTGTGGTAGATGTTGGCACTGCTTCGGCATGGCCATAAATGGCCATTCTTCCATCATATTTATCTCTGGTATATGAATAAAACAGTCTGTTTGAATATGTTGAGAAGTATTTATTGTACGCGACTCTGATGCCCTGTCAACTTAAAATACATCAAATCTGCTCCTGCTTGGTTTCTTCCACTAAATAAAAGAACATTTTATTTGTTTCAACAATTCACATCTTTAATAAGCACCAAGATTGAAAAAGAGGATCATATTTAATAAAAATAGCTGTCACATGCAGGTATACACACACAACTTTACAATGGCAGCTCATGCATTTGCACTCTGTGATCAATAAAGTCTGTCCCTTTTTAAATCTATACTTATCTAGTCTAAAAATAGACTAATACTAACCTTTGATCAGACAATATTTGTGGTCTCATTTACTCATTTTTAATGTTTAGAATCGATTTTCACTGAGCTAATAGTGTGCTACTTTTGAAAGCAAGAATGAACTGACATCTATTATGACTAAATGTCTCTGTCCTGAGAGGTCTGCTGTTAGCATTGTGGCCAGATAATAAACTGGCTACTTTAATTGGCTACCGTTTATAAAAAGATTATGTAATTGTTCAGATGGGTAGACAGACTGATAGATAGTTAGATATAGATATAGATAGATAATATATATATATATATATATATATATAGAGCTCATTACAACTTTGGATCTATGCAGCACTGTGAAGGACAGGTGGTTCAACAGTAAACCATGAGAAACTAACAGAATCTACAACTGTCTAACTAGTTTAACCATGACCCAGAGTTTGTAGTGCACCCTAATTTGTTTGTCCTCTCAAAAGTAGGGGTCGCAGTTGGACTCAGCATCGGTGTTGAAAACATGTTTTAATTTGCAGCCTGCACTTACACAGACAGAAAGCTGGTGCAGTATCCGTCAAACAGTTACACGAAGCAAGTTTATCAAACAAGCTTGCAACATTTCTCCAGATTGGAGATCTGGGTGTGGGTTAGCCAAAGCTACTCAGTCTGGATGAAAGCAGCAAACACGAGAGTCCTGCATGAACTCATTTGATTTATTGGTATCGGCCAGCCAAAATCTTAATATCAGGTAGTTTTGCAAACGTTTGCTCGTCCGACAGCACTTCCCCCATCAACAACAAACTAGTAAACCCTGCCTAGCCAAAGCTAGCTTAATGAAATGAAACGGACCCCGGCGATTATTATCCGGAGGATTGTTCCGATCATGTACGTGGACGTTAGCGGCGCATTGTAGGTGAGTGTTAAAAGTAGTATTTAATTTAAAATAAATATAAATACTTGCTGATTAATCACCCTAGCGATACTCGGGCCCCCCTTCTACGTCCATTTAGCGAAGTGGGTGCGAATCTGTCGGCCAAAATGAATGTGCTGCTAGCTTCATTCGTACCATCGCGTTTCCTAAACTCAAGGTTACAAACACAAGTGTTGGGATCGAGCTGTTATCGTGTTGGCCGTCTAGTTTCTTTCCCCTGTGTTTTTAGTTTAGCCTGATGAGTGTTTATGTCCTTGGTAAATGGGTAAGCCATATTTTTAGCCAGCACCAGTTCATGAACCATCCGTCATTAAGAGCGAAACCACGAAAGCTTAGGACTTAATATGTTGCTTTAGTGTCGTATGTGTGGTCGTGATATCCCGAGCCTTTTATTTGATGTATTTGCAAGAGAACTGCCATATTTGTTGTTGGAAAGAGCAACAGCATTCAGAGTATGAAAGTATCTGGCTAGCAAGCTGAGTTAGCAGATGTGAAACTGGGCGATTTGTTTAATTATTATTATTTTTATATATATATATATAAGTAAGACTGGTAATAAACATGAAATAAAATGTGATTATGCTCCGTCTTTAGCAGTGGTTGAGGTCTGTGTAACGTTACCACATAGAGACGCTTCTTGCAGCCTGTTAGCATGCACTGCTTTACAGGTAGTGCTTACTTTAGTATATTTAACACGGTATGAAACGTTTGGAAATCCTATAAGAGACACCAATTTGTGTATGGATTTCATTTAGTGACTGCGGTGTCTCTAGCATGTGTAAATGTGGTTGTCGGGTAGCGTGTTGGGACTTAAACCGCTTGGGAAACATGTCAACAAATTAGTGTGAAAGGATTTAGCTTTGACAGTTTATTCCAAGTTAAAAGGTCAGGGATTTTCAAGGTGGTGTGATGAATATTTTAGTATGAGATAGTTTGCATTCATTTTGTCCAGCCAAACAAACACAAAAACACACGAGGGCAAATGGCAGCAATATGTCTCATATTTTGTAATTAGCTACGCAGTTTAAAGTTGAAATGGGGAAGCATTGCGTATGATTTGTTATCGCTAACAGTTCCTTATGCGAACACCTTAACTATACAAATTGGTCAAAGTGACCAACGAAATAAGGGTAGAAACGTTTAAGAGTTTCCTTCATAGAGAAACGTGGTCAGATGAATAGCAAGTTTTGATTGAGTTTCCTGAATAACCAGCTAGCATATCAGGATAAACCTAAACATCAAACACAACGTGGATTCTATGCTTTTCTTTCGTGACATTCACGCTACTTCTTTATAATAATTTATTTTAAGGATTAATATGGTGTATTATGGCTGGTTACTTGATGTTACATGCAAGCATTCATAATTAAAGCTCATAGTGTCGTGTCTGATGTATTTTTGGTTAGTAGTTTAGGCTTTAATGGATAACTTCAAACTAATTTAGTGTTTTATCTGTATACAAGGATGCAGTCTGTTACCCCATATTGAAAATCCCTTTAAACAAGTCCATTAAACACGCAACAAAATAAAAACACATACCATTTATTTATTT
>JAUMHI010000069.1:11117431-11181578 GCA_032359435.1 Enteromius unitaeniatus
TACCCCATATTGAAAATCCCTTTAAACAAGTCCATTAAACACGCAACAAAATAAAAACACATACCATTTATTTATTTTTTTAATGCGAAAGTGTACATGCTTTCAAATGTGATTTCGTATCTTGCAACCCTGTTTTCACTTTTTTTTAACTTGAGAGGAAACAGACATAAATCAGGAAATGTGTGTACAGGGGTCCTGGCGAGGACAGGACATTGTATTTCAGTCAGTTTCGTATTTTCTTTTATGCATGAAATCTTGAGGACGTTATGCAACCGTGTAACTGCATGTTGCAATTACAATCCGTGTGATTCCTGGTGAATTAGCCACATGAGGTGACATTTACATCAGGCTATATTCAATTCAGATACACACGCATACGGTACAAAAAGATGGCAGAGCAAAAGGGGTGTAGGAAAGTTAGCGTTAGTGCGTAACTGAAGAAACGCCGGTTTAAACGCACTTCGGTTTAAGTTACACTGAGCTTATCACATACTGTGGCGACATTCAGTCAATATGACCATATTTGAGTTTTTAAAACTCAGCCCCATGCACGTTATGGCAGGCGGAACAAAATATCGATGCCGGCGTTGTAGCCCGACCACGTTGAGTGTGTCACAGGAAGCGCGCTACACGGAAGTTGTATTTTCTTTGTGTTTCTCCCTTTAGCGTCGTTTAACATAAAGAAAGTAACACGTTATCTTAGTTATGCACGAAGTTACAGAGTTTTATTGAGCGCGGTGTATCGCTTAGCCACGGAGCTGTGTATGCGTGTCTGTATTTGCCTGGTTTGATGATGGGCGAGCGGATTATTTTGCAGAGAATTTGTTAACCCCGGTCAGAAAGCTAGCGTGTTAGCCGCGTCTATGCACTACTGTAAGCTGAGCAGAACGACGCAGCTGCAGGATCCGACAAATTAAAACAAATCTGTAAGCTGTTGTTTATCTACCAGCGTTAACCAAAACGGAGAAAATGCATCGAACACGCGAATCCACCTCATGGTTTGTATTTAAGCAGCTGCTTTGTGTTGTGTTTTCCTTCACACAGTAATGTTTGCGTAGTTAGGTGTGGAGTCATTTCAACTTTGCTGGATTATGCACATTAAATACGCGGTTGCGGTATGACTAGACATTCCCGAAAGAAGCTGATCGGACAGTGTGTATTATCTAGAGATGGGTGACTTGCAGTTAACCGGTCTAACTTTTTTTTTATTACAGCCTTTGAGTGGCTTTAGTGAAATGACAGTGGCATTGGAAAACAAGGAGTTGTGCGCCTCCGTTTTGGGCGGTTTTCGTTTTAAACTATGCAACTGTTTTCTCCGTTTCAGATCTCTGCAATAGAGATCTTCTTCTGGAGTAGGAATGGACGAGCAGAAATCAAACTGCGAAGAAAATGATTCAGAAACTGCAGGTTAGTAAACATTAGAAAAAGGTCATTTCTTTAGCCGTGAGTGTGTTGTAAATTAATAAGCGTTTAATGTGTTTTTATTTTTTTGATCAGGGGGCATGTAAATACTTTTTATAACTTTGTATTGTAGTAACTACACTCTTCTCATTCATGCACGTTTTTGTGGACATGCTATAGTTAAAAATGCATACTGAGAGATTTCAAAAAAGTATATTGCACAGCAGTGATGGCTTGTGGCTCCTTTGGTTGAAATCAAGTGAAGAGTGCTACCTATCTGGGAATTTTAAAGGGCACATTTATATTTGCTTCCATGTTTCTCTCAGCTGATGATGGGACCCCTGCAAAGGAGAGCGTCCAAGTTAAGGGGGAACTGAGTGGCCCTGTTGCTGCAGAGGACATCTCAGGCACTACTGTGGACACTTCCATCTCATCATTGTAAGGCCTTCTATAAATATTGCGGTTTGAGCTGCTTTGCATAAAATGTAGGTCAGGTTTGAATAGCTTGGTTTATAGGAAAAGGCTATCTTCAATAAATAGAACATGACGTTAAGTAGAAAAACTAGCCACTTGTTTAGAGGCATTGTTCTCTCAGCCAAGGTCAAATATAACACAAAATGTAAATATTAATGCATAGCATTTGATTAAACTGGGCTGTTTTGTTGAAGTAATGTGTACAGAGTGGCTGAACATCTCTGCTGTTTGGTGTCTGTTTCAGGGAGACTGTCAGGGCCTGTGCTCTTTGTAACTGTGTGGAGCGTAGTCTGCACGGACAGCGGGAGCTCCGGTGTTTTGGACCCTCTTCCGATCGGCCCAGCTTGGAGCCCTCTGTCTCCTCTTTGCCAGCAGCTGGAAACGATGACCTGTCTTCCATTGGATTCTTTGAGTCCACCTGTCTGGCATCTCTGTTTAATGACACAGGTATGATAATGAATCAGAATCACAGTCATATTTTGATGTTGGATTGAGGCACATTGAGTTTCTTTCCAGTTTGTCACATTTTTAGGCTTTTTTTAAATAATGCAGAGCTCAACCTGTTTGTTTAGATTAATGCATCTTACTGGATTTTTTTTGTCACTTGTCCAACCACAACAAATTTAAATCATTTTTATTTTTAACAATGGCTTGTACACCACTATTTACATGTTTGATTTTAGTATGATATATTTTTTTTCATGTTTTTGACAGCCTTTTAATAATATATGAAAATAGTAATGCTGTTTTATGTTAGTGGAGAATGTGATTATTTGTTTCTTTGAGTAACAAAAAAACAATTAAAAGATAAAATTGACATAAAACAACTTAAATGTCTTTACTGTCACTTTATTTCTTTATTTTTGTTGTTGTACAGAAGTATTGGTTTCTTTAAAATGGGTTACTTAACAAAAGTTATGTTACAATAAATTATTTTTTTTAATTGTAAAAGTAACATTATTTATAAAAAAAAAAAAAACATTTTGCCTGTGCCTTAAAGTTTTCAATTGACTGTAATCTAAACAACTTCATACGTATTACCCAACATGATCTTAGTAGGATACTAAATGCAAAATCAGTACATCCCAAGAAATCAATCGTTATGGCTTGCATGCTATAAAAATACACGTTATCAACAAATGTATGACATAGCCTGATGGCGAAGTAACAGTTCCATCAGCTGCTTCTAAATTTTCTCACTGGCACCCAGGGTTTAATGTTGAGCCCTGCAATAGGTAAAAATGCGGTTAGTGAGCATATGTTTTAGTGCGTAGGTTTAGCTGCCGTTTTTTTGCCATGCAGTGATAACTGTTTCATAGATCGAAGTTGGGATTTTAAGAAAACAAGACCTTATAAAATGTGCTTTGAATGTATTTTCTTCTGAGTAGTGTTATTACTGCAAATCCTTTCTTATGAAACAGGGAGCTGTTGGGTTCACCACTGGTGTGCCGTGTGGTCTGAGGGAGTGGAGCAGACTGAGGGTGAGGTTCTGATAAACGTGGATAAGGCAGTCGTCTCAGGGATACAGCGGGTAGGCTGACAGCTTCTTTATCAGAGCATTAAACCTCATAAATCTTGCTTTATTGCAGGCTAATTAGTTTTCGTTCTTTTGCTTTTGCGCTTCTATCTCTGCTTCAGCCATGTGATTATTGTAAACGGATGGGTGCTACCATCCGCTGCCGGGCCGAAGGCTGCTCACGGTTCTACCACTTCCCCTGTTCGGCTGCGAGTGGATCATTCCAGTCCATGAAGCAGCTGGCACTCCTCTGTCCAGAGCACATAGAGAAGGCCGAGGAGATTGGTACGGGATGACCATATCATCAGTAAATAAAGTTTAAGTTTTAGCGGTTGCTGAGACGCTGCCGTGTTTGTTTTTTGCAGCTGGAGAGGAAGCGCGGTGTGCAGTGTGCGACTCCATTGGGGAACTGTCGGGTCTGCTATACTGTACGGGCTGTGGGCAGCACTATCATGATGCCTGTCTAGAGATCAGTGCCACACCACTTCAGCGGTCAGGTTGGCAGTGTCCTGAGTGCAAGGTGTGCCAGACCTGCAGGTAAGATCATGCATCTTCATTAAACCTACCAGTAGAGCTGGGCGATATATATCGTACGATATAGTATGCGCATCTCATCAGTAAAGCCGGTTCTTTGATTAGCGGGAAAACTCCGTCAGCTGTTTTTAAATGCAGCGCCAGTTTATGAACAGAGCCGTACATCACTGAGAAGCTGTGCGTTGAGTTTCGCGGGTGATTCAATGGCGCAGCTTCTCAGTGATCTACGGCTCTGTTTATAAGCTGGCATTCCTTTTGAAGACACCTGACGAAGATTTAGCGCTAATCAAAGAACCGTCTTTACTGATGAGACGCGCATAATATATCGTACAATATATATCGCCCAGCCCTACCTACCAGTGATGTGCTGAAATTTTGGCTCATTTTTATTTCATCTGTTAGAAGCTGATATTTAATTAGTGTTTCCCCAGTGGAACTCTGTTAGTGTCTATTTCATGTACACTACATGGATAAGCCACAACACTAGTGCGGGATTACCAAAATTGATTTCTGTTTGTATTCACTTACTGATATGGATTCCTAACAATCTCAAGATAATTTTGTTTTTGATGGTGTGTGGATTGCAGTAAGCTTTGTGCAGTTAATTTTAATTAAGTCGCAGCTAAATCAATAATCAGTTTTAAAATACAGTAAATTAGTTGTTTTGTTACATTCCAGTATATTGTACTGTTTTTATCATATCATATGCAATCATTCAATCAGTGTTTCAGTTGAAATGCATCAATATAACATCTTGTAGACATGTTACATTTCCTCTCTTGGAGAGGAGCATTTTGATAAATGTGTGTGTGCTATATTACAAATGTATTATATTTTTACTTTACTTTTAACATGTTGGCTTCACTATTTAATGTATGTTTGAATAAGTCTGTCAAAAACATGACATTTCAGAAAACCTAAAAATATTTATATTTTAGCAGCAAATTGGGGCAGAAACAATTGTGTTAGTAAAATTGGATAGAAAATTCTTCATTTGCAATTTAAATGTTTGAACAACTTTTAAATGTTTATTGTTACATTTGACTAAGTATTTTATTATAAAATGTATTTTTATTTTTGAGCCAGGTGCATCCTTAATTTTGCAGGTGCATCTCTGTGTATATGTTCTTATTTGCAAAGACGTCCTGGTAAATGTGTATTTTTAATTTTTTTTAAATGACATCCAGGCAACCAGGGGATGATTCAAAGATGCTGGTTTGCGATGCTTGTGACAAGGGCTACCACACCTTCTGTCTACTGCCGGCCATGGACTCAGTACCCCCTGATTCATGGAAGTGCAAAGTAAGCTTAAACCTGTGACTCATTCTTACATGCCCTTCATCTGTGTAGTATCACCATTTAAGGCAGAATTCAGACCTGTGCGGTTTATTTACATAGTTGCCCTGCTCTTTTTTCATGCCTAAAACAGCATAGAGAAACCACTTGAATTTCTCAACCAAGGTTCCCCTAAAAATGAAAATCGTTGTCATTTAACTCACCGGCATGTCGTTGAAACACAAAGAAGTTTATCCAGTTTGAATAAAGCGTCATCCAAGCAATTTCAAAATGTTTGGGGATCCTTTTATGGTAGCCCTTCGAGCGATTGCGGCATGTAATGGCGATATCAGTTTGTACAGATGTTTGGCGAGTAGGAAAATGTGATTTTTTTTTTTTGTAAGTGAAATATCTCCCTATTGTTTTGTCTAACCTGATTTGCATGTCTGTTTCAGCGGTGCCGTGTGTGTATTGACTGTGGCATGCGAGGGCTAAAGCTTCCTGGCTCTGAGCAGTGGTTTGAGAGCTACACAGTATGTGAGGGCTGTCAGCGCAGGCGCACCTCTGTCTGCGGTGTGTGCAGTAAGGCCACAGAGCCCTCTGTCTCCTTGCAACATCGCTGTGCCATCTGCCACAGGTCAGTTTATGTACCTTCTGGCATTAAGAAAGGCAAAGTGAGCTGCTTTGTTGTCTAGAGCTAAGCGTGTAGTGCTGTACACAGAAGCGGGTTGCTAAAATGGAGGTGACCTTTAAAGATTCTCCAATGTGAAGCAGTTTTTGCTGTGAAGTAATGAACAAACTGACTTTCATTTGTCTCTTTGCATAAATTTAACTTGCATTTGATGTCCTCTGCAGATGGGTACACAGTGATTGTGCCTCTCTGTCAGGGCCTCCTGAGGAGAAATGCATCTGTGTGCTCTGCAAAGAAATCCCAGATGATGTTCCAATCGAGTCTGAAGTGTCATCCACACAAGTAGATGAGAAAGCTGATTTGGAGGTGCCAATGGAATTGGGTATGATCTTAAGCATTCTGTTTTTTATGAGAGCTTGCTCTGTTGGTTTCTTATAGAACTGTACAATCACACATCTATTTTGCAAATCTCATGTGATAAGCACTAAATAAAGACAGGTAGATACAGGGTCCAGGATGTTCTTATGTTTCTTGTTCCTCAAACTACATTCAGGGTTTTTTAGAATTGCAAGAGACGTTGTGTTTGTAGTGTAAACACTTATGATTCCTTTTTGCCCATGTACCTGTGAATTATCCATTGGGTTTAAAATCTGATAGTCATGTGCTTTTAGGAAAAGTCTATACATGCATAATGCTTCTGGGATGTTTGGTTTGATGTCAAGTGACAAAGGTAGTTTTAAAATAGGAGCTTGATGAATTAAATTCAGCTCGAAATCTCTAGCTTGCTGTTCTCATTTTAAAAAATATCTGGTTTTAAGATCCTCATTTTAAAAAGCATCACTTTCAACAGGTTATTTTTCATTTTTGTATTCATTTTAATGCTTAATTATTCTACAATTATACACAGCATTATTAACTGTAATTACATTTAAATTAATTTTAAAATGCATCTAATATGCTCAAGAAACACATCTTTATTGTTATTGATCTTAAGAACAGTTATTTTGCTTAATATTTTGTAAAACAACGTTTTTCAGGGTTCTTTGATTAATAGACAATTCTAAAGAACAGAAATTATTTTAATTAGAAATATTTTTCAACAGCATAAATGTCTTTTGAACTATGTAAATTTGAATTGCAATTCTGGATTTCAAATAATTAAATTCTGAATGATGTATTGCAGTTGTTCTCTGTATAGTGTGTTGTCTGGTGGGCTAGTTGGTGATACCTAGCCCTAGCTTCTTTTCTCTGTGGACAGAGTTTTATTGACTGATATTAGATGTGGATATTGAGCTGATGTGTTTAATTTTAGGGACAGAGCTTGAGGTGGATGGAACGGCAGAAGGGAAAGAAAGCATTCTGGAGGAGGAACTACAAGGAGAAGGTGCTGAGGGCAACAGAGAGACTGATGTGCACAGTGATGTCTCTACCGAGCAGCAGGACCCTTTAGCTTCAGTTTCAGGTAAATTGTAAAACCCACCACAGTTAGTTCACATAGTTCAGGCATATACATGCTAACATTGTGACAGTCCAAAAAATGTTTTTTTTTTTTTTTTTATGTAGTAGTGGTATATTTTATTTATGACAGCATAGTTTAAATGTGTAATAAAAAAAATAGTTTGGATTTTTACTTTTTATTTTTTGATAAGTTATAAATGTATTTTTAACAATGTTATTTATTTATTTTTTAATATATATTTCCAATAATATTTTTAAGTAAATGCTGCAAATTGTATAATATTAAAACCTGCCTACTGTGTTTTGTAGAAGCTGAGGAAAAACAAAAAGAGGAGACAACTACCATTGAAACAGTGGCTATAGAGGCCATTGAGGAAAAATCAGTGGACACTCAGGACCCTCCTGTGAAGGATAGCCCAGACAGCCCTGTTTCAGACACTATAGAGGAAGCCCAACTTGATGTAGCTGAAACTCGCACAGAAAAGCAGGAGGAGTTGCATGGGCAAGACAGTACTCCTCAGACAGAGACGGAGTTGGTCAGCACAGAGGAGGCTACAGAAACAAACCCTCCAACAAACCTATGTTCTCAGTCTTCTCAAGTCACACTCCCTGTTTTGGAAGAAGCAGAGCCAGTTGTTATGGATTTAGAGGAGCCACAGCAGGAGGAAGCAATAGACCGGACTCCTCCCCCTGCTCCTCAGACAGAAGTGCCCCCTGCATCTGACACTGATGATAGAATGGGCCAGTCTGAGGATGAGGAAGAGGAGGATGAGCAGGGGGTGGAGGAATCCCTAGATGAGTCGCTCCTCAAAGACGAGAGTCAGGGAGAAGATGACCAGTCCAGGAAAGAGATGCAAGAGGATATGAAGCCGGAGCTGGTCCTCGATGAGACATCAAACATTAGCCATGGTGATGAGAGCAGCAGCGGTTTCCTCGGCTCGCCGGCTGAGGCAGACTCTCAGATGCTGTCCATGGAGCTCAGCCTGGTGCCAGCCGGCAGGACCCGTTCTGATTCGCTGCTCACTGAAACGGAGGACTCATTGCCTTTTGATCCACTGAAGCTCGATGGAGATAAAGTGAAGCGCAGAGGCTCTCCAGGACGCTCACGGGTAAAACAGGTGGATGTCAGACACCAAACCTTTTCTCATTAACGTTGGATTCTGAAAGGTTTAGGTACACTGCTAGTCCAAAAGTAGTCATTTTGATGCTGAAACATTGACTTTTCAGGGCAGAGGCGGTGGTTTTCCAGGGAAGCGGCGGCCACGTGGAGGTGGTGGCAGCAGTGGTGGCAGTAGTGGTGGAAGAGGGCGTGGGCGGTCACGTCTCAAAGCAATGGCCTCTTGCATTGATGCCTTTCTAGTAAGTTTTTCACTTCATCTGTCAGCTGTTCCTTTCCTCGCAATTTGAGGCACCTTTCTTTTCAGTTGTTAATCTGAATTGAAATGGAATTGTAACTAGAATGTATTTATTATTATTATTTTTTTTTTGCAGTGTTATGTTAGTATTTACACTATATAATAATTTTAAAAACAATACAATGTTAATCGAATGTGTGTGTGTGTGTATATATATATATATATATATATATATATATATATATATATATAGATAGCTGACAGGAAAAAAACTCAACTATAAATTAAAATAAAAACAAAAAAAGACAAACATAAAATAATTAACAAATAAAATTCATTAATTTACCAGTAACCATTTTATATATAATCATATAATATTATATAAATAATGCAAAATAATACTCTTTGCTGAAATAATTTGAGGCATACAGGTATAGATTTACTCTTTTGTTTTTGTTTTTTGTTGGGTTAAATGTTAAAAAGTGCATTGAAAGTACATAAATACATAAAATCTGTATTGTTACAAGCACTATATAAATAAAGGTGACTAAGATGATCATTGTTCACCATAAATCCTGGAAACTTGTGCTGCAAGTTTGAATGAAATGCATTAATTATGTTTACAGCAAACCATGACTGCAGACACTGGACTTAGCAAAGAAGAAGATGAGGAGGAAGATGACACCATGCAAAATACTGTGGTACTTTTCTCCAACACTGATAAGTTTGTCCTGCAGCAGGTACGAATATAACTTTCATTATTCCACTCTGACTTCCTATTAAATTCAGCATCATGAATTACAATTACTTGATTTGTCTAATTTATTTTATCTCTTTAACAGGACATGTGTGTAGTGTGTGGTAGTTTTGGACAAGGTGTGGAGGGCCAGCTTCTAGCTTGTGCTCAATGTGCACAATGTTATCATCCATACTGTGTGAACAGCAAGGTAAGCATTTAAACAATCTATTCTGTAGGATTACTGTCATTATGCACAGACATTAATTATTTTATTTTTATTTTTTTATGTCCTCTCTATAGATCACCAAGATGATGTTGAGAAAAGGCTGGCGTTGTCTTGAGTGCATTGTGTGCGAGGTGTGTGGGAAGGCTTCAGATCCTGCTCGTTTGCTGCTTTGTGACGACTGTGACGTCAGCTATCACACTTATTGCTTGGATCCACCCTTACAGACTGTGCCCAAGGGAGGCTGGAAGTGCAAATGGTGTGTCATTGCCTTCATATGCATTTATATGTGCCACGAGTCCAAAGAGACTGTGGTCTAACCAGAGCATCGTTTTACTCCCTTCAGGTGTGTGTGCTGTATGCAGTGTGGTGCTAGCTCCCCTGGGTTCCACTGTGAGTGGCAAAATAACTACAATCACTGCGGCCCTTGTGCCAGCCTGGTAACTTGTCCTGTGTGTCGTGAGAACTTCATGGAAGAGGAGCTGCTTCTGCAGTGTCAGCACTGTGACAGGTCAGTAATGCAGTAATGCAAAAGTTTGGCCTTAGTATGTATTTTAAAATGTTTTTGTTTAGCAAAGATGGATTAAAGAGATTTTTTTTTATTGTTACACCAGATCTTTTAGAATCATGAAAAAGTGGGAAAATAATGGCTTACAAAAATATACACGTAGCAGTACAATTTTTTTTTTTTTTAAACATTGATAATAAGTAATGTTTCATGAGCAACGTGTCAGCTTTTTAGAATGATTTATTATACTCCTTGGTGAGCATAAGAGACTAATTGTTTCTTTGCTTTACAGATGGGTTCATGCTGTATGTGAGAGTCTTTACACTGAAGATGAGGTTGAACAAGCATCTGATGAAGGCTTTGCCTGTACAGCCTGCACTCCATATGTCCCAAGGCCTATTGGTGAGTTTCTTGATGCTTTCGATTGCTAATAAATGCAAAAATGCTAATTTTACATACCTTTGCCATAATAATTGCCTTTATCTGTCTTTTTTAGTGGACTCTACTATGATGTCAGCCTTCAAAATGAAAGAACCAGGTATGTGCGTATTTGATAATTAGTTGTCAGGCTTTCATCTATTAGCTATTTTTATGGTTTAATCACTGTTTCTCCATCCAATTACTCAGAGCCACAATTTTATCGTCTGGAGGGAGTCTGGCTAACAGAGACTGGCATGTCTTTATTGCGAAGCATGTCCATGTCACCCCTGCACAAGCGCAGACAGCGCCGGTCCCGACTGGGCACCATGTGTATTGATGAGCTGAAAGAAGGCGATGCAGATGGTGACGAGGGGAAAGGTCGGATAATTAACTTAAATTTTTTATACTTTTATACTGATTAGCAATTATTTATATCTTTGTTCCAATTGAAGCTTGGTACAGTGTTTATAAATGTCTAAAGACTTTACTGGAACATTGTGCTAAATCAGTAAGGCAACTCACTGTCATTGATTGACTGTGAACGCAAATAATAAGAAACTGAAATTGTAACAGGAGGTGCAGAAGCGATGGAATGTGAGCCCAAGCTGGAAGCCCCTGGGAGCCCAGATAGGGATGGAGGGGTGGACAGAGAAACTGGGGCAGATGGAGGTATAGAGGGCATGGCTGACTGTGAAACTCTCAAAGGAGGAGTAGAGGAGACTGAAGACGGAAAGAAGAGAAAGCGTAAACCATACAGACCAGGTTATTGAGCTGCTTCATTTCCTAATAGTTCTATCAGTGTGTTGTGCTTTGAAAGAAATAGGCAATAAAGTGTTTTTTCACTTGTAGGGATTGGAGGGTTCATGGTCCGGCAAAGAAAGTGTCACACACGAATGAGGAGAAGTTTATCTGCTTCTGGTGATGGTGTTCCTGAAGGTCAAGCAGCTGAAATGAAACTTGAGGAAGGCAAGTGTGGCCAAATCGAAGTTCACTCTGTCCCAGCATACATCAGCAACTGGTGTTTGTTTGATTTTATTGTGTCAGCGTGTTAACCTTATTATAGCACAACCTGAATATGCTTCTCTTGAGTCTTTGAATGTTTTCAGTTTGGTATATTTTTCCAACATGTTATGTAATCTGAAATGAAATCCTAATGCCTTTACAAACTGCATTAAAATCAATGTTTGATATTTGTGGGTGCAACTGCCTGGCGCTGGCAGTGTTGATTGACTGGCAAAATGTTTCTTTATGAAGTAATTTAATTTGCATCAAAACACTAAGGAAATGTGAACTGCATCTGCAAATATACTTGTTTTTGTGCAGCATATATTTAGCTTTTTCCCCCCAGCAACTTTAGACCAGCATCCTCTAGAGATGTTTCTTAGATTGAGGTTAACATGTTAAATCACAAAGGGCTAAGCTTATGTCTGTCATTTTCATAGTCAATATTTTTTTTCCCATATAGGACCTCATCCTGACATACCTCTCGATGTCCCAGAGGCAAAAACAGCAGAAGGAGAAGGTGAGCAAGCCAAGAAGCGCAGGGGCAGAAAGAAGAGCAAGTTGGAGGATATGTTTCCTGCATACCTACAGGAGGCTTTCTTTGGCAAGACATTACTCGATCAGAGTAAGAGAGCTTTTCTTGCTCCTCCAACCCAAAGACATACGCAGGGCGTTCTAAGACCTCCACTCCCTGGGCAGGGGACCAGAAATACAGCCTCTGAACCAGGTAAAACACTGTTAATGCTTTTGTTTGAGAATAATTACGTCTGACCAGGTGGAGAAAAAACATTGTTTTATTGTTCTTACAGTAGAGGCTGCAGCCAGGCCGACTGGGCTGCCCATGGAACTAAAGCAAGAAGGTGAGGGATCCAAGCCTCTAGGAGATCAAGCAGGTGGGATTTTCAAGATTGAGGTGCTTTGATATTTTGACAATGAATCTTAGCAGAACATTGTTTAACTTTATTTAATATTCTGAAGGGCAAGGAGCAAGTGGGCAACTTTCCAACAAAAATCTGAGCTCAGGAGATACACAAGAGTCTGATGCACAGAAGAATGAAGGTAATTACTTTTAAGAAAACAAGTAGGTAGTAAAACATCAAGACGTAAAACAAAGAGGTAGCTGTCATGAGCAGTTTTGTTACTCAAAAGATCACATTTTCACCCACCAGATCTCCCTCAGGGACTAGAAGGTCAGGACTCTCAGCAGTTTTTCCGGAAAGTACTTGGACCCACTGAGGGAAACACTGCAAGTGGGCCTCTGCCGCCTAGCATTAAAACGGTTCGGGAGGGTGATTCAAGTCAAAGTGGTTGTCCTCAAAGAAGCCTTCTAGGTATAGGCTGAGTTTCATATTTTTATTCAGATTTATTTATACATGTCTACACTTTTTAAAAAAACGGTATAATTTAACTACAGGTGCATCCTTATCTGGCACACTCCCTACAACTAGTATGATGGACTCTTTTTCAGGTCTCTCCCAGTCCCCCTTTTTCGACATACGGTAAGCTGTAGACTTGCTTTATCTTTCCACTTTTGTGACAATGAAGGTACATTTGAATTGCTGAATTTCTCCTCCTTTAAATATGTAAATTTTTTTGTTTGTGTAATCTTCAGTGATCGAGGTGGTCTTTTCAGTCCAGACCAGGATGAGGAAAGCCCATGGGCAACACCATCCACTCCAGCCACCCCTTCCACTCCTCCAACTCCTACTGAACCGGAAGGTGATGGCCTCTCCTACAATCAGCGCAGTCTGCAGCGTTGGGAGAAGGATGAGGAATTAGGAAATCT
The DNA here is from genome assembly GCA_032359435.1 of Enteromius unitaeniatus. Taxonomy (NCBI): domain Eukaryota; kingdom Metazoa; phylum Chordata; class Actinopteri; order Cypriniformes; family Cyprinidae; genus Enteromius; species Enteromius unitaeniatus. The sequence continues at coordinate 11,130,754 of JAUMHI010000069.1, forward strand.
ATCTACCATCTCTCCTGTACTATATGCTAACATGAACTTCCCCAGTCTTAAACAGGACTACCCTGGTTAGTATTAAATTGGCTTTTAGAAGTGTTGTAGTTGGTGTATCTGACAATAAATTGCTTTACTGCTAAAAAAAACCCATAGAGAATAGAGTTTACACAGTTAAAGATTTGTTAGGACTGCTTCATTATTTCCTTTCTATTCGTAGACTGGGCAAGTCGCTGTAAACAAATAATGAAGATTTGGAGGAAGGTATCAGCAGCGGACAAGGTTCCTTATCTGGTAGGTGCAAGTTTGAATCTATAGTGTCATTGAATTTTATAGTACTGTCTTTATTCTCTAACAATTTTCTTTTGTTTACTACTTTTCCATTATCCATTCAGCAAAAGGCCAAAGATAATAGGGCTGCTCAGAGAATAAATAAGGCACAGAAGGTAAGTGGCCTTTTATTTAAATGAACTGTATATTAATTTGATATGTTTGCATTGTAATTTTACACATTTTTCTTTATTCTAATCAACAGCAGGCGGAGAGTCAAGTATGTCGGCCTATCAAAACTGAGCCTGGCCGTATTAAAGGGGAGCGCCCTAATCTGCACCTCCAAATTCCCCCACCCTCAGGCTCCGTATCCACACCCTCTCAGCCGAGCTCTGCAGAGAGTCCTTACCCCCTTGCCCCTGACTCTGCATCTTCAGCCTTTTTTCCCGATGGACCCCTCAAGACTCCCTGCTCAGCTGATGTTCAGACAGACCCATTTTCTAAACTTCCCTCTCAATCTCCGCACCTTCAGTCTCAGCCATCCACCCCATACTCACAGCCTTCTTCCAGCCCCTTGCAGGCCTCTTCCTCAGGATATCCTATGCCTGGCCCACAGGGTGCTACTCAGGGACGGCCAGCCAACTTTGGCTCCCTTGACATGCAACCAGGGACTCCTCGCAGGGCCCAGCAGGTTGACCCATTCTTTAAATCACAACAGCAGATCTCCAAACCTCAGCAGCCCTCCCAGGAGGGCTTAGGTCTACCTGGGAGTCCTCGATCAAGGCCTGGTGGGCCTGGAGATTCGCAGATGTTCTCACCACCTCATACAGTCCTTTGTGGAGACCCTTACCGTGGCCAGCATGGAGCTAGCCGGCAAGATCATGCTTCATCTCCATCACCATCTGCGATAGCTTCTTCACCTGCTGGTGTGGGTCCAAATAGGGCAGAAATTAATGCCCCATCTCCACGTTCTTCATTTGGCAGACAAGACTTAAGCGCTGGTTCTCCTGCTAGTTTGGACTGTGGAGATGGTCTGTTCAAAGCTCCCATGACACCTCGTATGCATCAGGGGGATGCAGGCGGATTATCTGTTTCACACCCTCCAGGTGCCTCTCCAAATCATCCTCCTGAGAGTTACCGCCAATCTCCCTCTACGTTCTCTGACCCTTACAGCCAGCCTCCCCTCACACCGCGACCTCAGTCGGGTGACGGCTCCTCTCCTCTACCCCAGAGGCTTCCTGCACCTCAGCAAGAAACATACTCAAGATTGCCTTCCAGCCCTCAGTCTCAAGGCAGTTGTCAGTCGCCTCTCACACCAGGAGCCATTTCCAATGATGTGCTTTCTGTGCAGTCACCAGCCACTCCACGCTTCCAGTCACCTGACCCTTACTCTCGCCCACCTTCACGACCTCAGTCCAGAGACTCTTTTGCTTCGTTGAATAAACCCCCCCGCCCATCTTCCGTAGCACCAGAAGGTAACTCTCCCTTTAGAGGCTCACCTCATCATAGCCAGCAACCCCCCTGCTCACCCTCAGTAGCAGATCCGCTCTCTGGAAAACCCCCTGCTTTCAGCTGCAGTCCTGGTGTAGGGCTTCAAATGGGCCAGCAACAAGTAATTGGCCAGCAGCAGATGATGACTCCTCAGCAAGCTCAGGTCCACCTCCAGCAGCCACAGTCCCAGACACAACCAGTGGGTGCTGAATTTAACTCAAGAATAGCACTTCCACCTGGAAACCAAGAAGCAAGTGTGCGGGCAACAGATGCTCCACATTTACCCAAGTTGCCAGGGGTGCAGGATATGTCAGACCTATCAGCTGGACAGGATCCAGCTCTCATGAGCCTTAGTCCATCAGAGTTAGAAAAGCACAGACAGGTACACATTGAGTGGTTGTCTAAATTAAAAATAATTGGGTAGATTTTTTATAATTGGGTTTTAATTTTCACTTTTGTGTTTTATGTACCACAGAGGCAACGGTTACGAGAGTTTTTGATAAGACAAAAAATGCAGAGAAACTCACTTCGCCAAGAGAAGGAAGCACCTGTGGTGGGTAATCCTGCTCAGAGTTGGCCAGGCGGGGAAATGCCAGCCTTCCAGCAAGACAAAAGCCAGCGAGCACCACCTCCTTACCCTCAGGTATTGATATAGAATTAATATTGAATGGGATGTACTGAATCTGGGTTGCATGATTTGATTTGAAAAATGTAGTCAATTTTTGTGATTATCATTAATTTAATAATATTATTACCAAGTAAAATATGAAAAAGAATATTTTAATATACAACTGTCAAATTTTTTCAACACTAATATTCATGACAATCATTATTGGTTTTCCAATGTTAATCCATCAAGCTTTTATTTAGGTGGAAAATCACAGTCTCCCTAAAAGACAATTGTTGATGCAATTTGCACTCTCTCAAATCCAACCCAATCTCAGAGCACATGTAGAGATGAGAAACATTTATTTAACTAATTTGTGTTTTTTGTGTGATGTGATGATCACATTAAGCCATATTATGATTTTGGTTTTGTTTCTATTGATCATGCAGCCCTAGCGTAAACAGCCAAAAGTGTTTTGTTATTTGGCATAACCTCATGTTTTGCCCATCAGGACAGAGCTGTGGTTGCTCAGGCAGCCCTTGCCACCAGGATGCCTCTGCCAGTGGGAGCAATGGATGAAAAGCTCTGCCGCCCACCTCCTCCTGGGACACCAGCAACTATGGACCCCAGTGCATTAAGGTAGATTGAAGTAATTAAATGCTGCTGATTTTGATTACTTTGTGTTTTTGCACAGTCCTTGTAAATGTTACTTCCATACTGAGCATTTCATAATCAACACTTTTCCAGGCAAGCTGGGCCCAATATTTCTCAGGGGATGTATCCTCGTCCACCATTTCCTGCACAGTGGCAAAACCAAGGTGTTCCACGGAGGTTCCCACAGCCATCTATGATGGAAGCAGTTCCCAGACAGCACCTTAATACTCCCAACAACAATCCTCTTAATATGCAGTCCATGCAGAATATGCCCAATCCATTGACAGGGGTTCCAGGCACTGCCACAGAGGCTGTACAAAGCCATGTGTCAGGAGCTCCACCTCAGTTTATAGAGCTGAGGCATAATTCCCAGAGGATGCCACTGGGTCCTCAGTTTATGCAAAGGGCACCTATACCCAGACCACGCATGTTTCTTCCACAGCAGGAAATGAATGCTGCTTTTGTTCAGCAGAATTTACCCCCTTCTCTCGATGCTTCAGCAGATGGAATGCGTGATCCCAGAATTGGGTTACAGCAGGGTGGCATGGACCTACTGATGCAACAACAAAGCAATGTACCCCCTCAGTCTCAACTACAGCCGCAGCAGGTGCCAACTACTACACCCAAAACTCCCATTTCTCACACTACTACTCAGCAGCTTTCTCAAACAAGTACAATAGGAGGTCAGCAGGCAGTTGTAAATCCAGTTGACTTACCTGAGTCTGACCTAGGGCTTGGCGATACAGTGGCTGAAACTGGAGTGGAGGATGATGATCTTGCTACTCTTGACTTGGATCCTGATAAAGGTGATGATGATTTGGGAAACCTTGACAATCTTGAGACCAATGATCCTCATTTGGATGATCTGCTCAACAGTGATGAATTTGATTTGCTGGCTTACACTGACCCTGAGCTCGATCAGGGTGATCCCAAAGATGTTTTCTCTGACCAGTTACGACTTGTAGAAGCAGAGGGGGAAGGATCAGGTTCTTCTGCTAAAGTAGAAATCAAGGTCGAAGAGAAACCGAAAGTGGATATAGCTTCCCCGGACATGCACACAACTGCCACTCAACCACCTTTAAAGACTGAGACCTCGTCTACCAAAACTCCGAAGTTAGAGTCTTCTGATGTCATTAGGCTATCCTCTGTAAAACTTGAAGACAAGGGATTGATTGAACAGTCACAGTCGGGACAAGCTCCTGTTAAAGATGACATTAGTGAAACCGTGTCTGTTTTGCTTAGTGGAACAAAAGCCTCTAATCAACCAGAGACTGCAACTGCTTCATTGAACACAGTCCGTTTAGGTGGCATACCTTTTCCTCTTCCCAGCCAAGCAGAAGGACTGTCTTTTCCACCAGCTGCACCACATCCAGACCTGGGTAATGATCCACTTGGATTGCCAGATGCTGGCCACCACTCTACAGCAGATGATCTTGATAAAGTAGAAAGCTCACTGGAAGCAAGTGAATTACCTTTGTTAATACAAGATCTTTTGGAACATGAAAAGAAAGAGCTTCAGAAGCAGCAACAGCAGCAGCAGTTAAGTGCTCTGCAAGGAGGAATCAGTAGTCAACTTCACAGCATTCAGAATCAGCAACAGCCTCCACAAGGGCCAAACCAAATTATGATACCACAGCACCACCATCCACCTCAAGGCATAGTGCCTCAAGCTGGTATGGTGCCCAGGCCACCTCACATGTTACCACAACAGCAGCAGAGGTTAATTGGTGCTGCAGTGCCTTCACCTCCCCATGCAGCGATGGGACAACACCAAGGCATTTTACGGGGTGTACAGCCTGGTAGAATTCATCCAGGTCTTACTCCCCAGCAGCAGACAGTGCCACCTCCACATGTTGTTAAACAGCAGAACTTGGCCAGCAACTTTTTCCCTGATAAAGGTATGCAGAGTTCCATCAATTTGTGATTCATGTAATTTTTTCTTTTTCCAAAAATGTGTTCTTATAAAAAAATCTTTTTTTTCTCAGATCTGGATAAATTTGTGACAGATGACATAATGGATCCCATTGCAAAGGCTAAAATGGTTGCACTGAAAGGAATTAAAAGGGTGTTGGCTCAAGATCCTATGGGTGTACAACCAGGAATGAATAGGTACTGTTTCTGTCTTTGTCATACTGTCACTAAAATAAAAGAAAAGAAAAACAGTGTTAATATTAATTAAATCTATTTTAACATCTATTGTATATGTATTAATAAATCTGTACAAAGAGTTCAGACATAAGAAAAACAATGGTCTAAGCAAGTTTTTATTATTTAAATCAGGAAATTGTTATGCAGATGTGAACAGAAATTGACACAACGGATTATTACACTTTGAAATATGCATTTGTTTTTCATTTATAATATGCATTTGAAAAATTTGCTGCACATTTCATGTGGTAGATGCATTATACAATTGCCTATTACATCTTCTTTATACAGTGATAGAAATCTAAATTTATTATTTAGATTTAGAAGTGGTTTTGTTCCTAGGCTAAAGTTTCTGGTTGACATGTCCATAGAATTGCCCACTTAGTTCTGTTTTAAATTTAATTAAAATTTAATTTAACTTTAGGCAACAAGTCTCTCTTTTGGCTCAGAGGCTAACCTCTGCCCCTGGAAATGAGGATTCCCAGGCTCAGCTTGCTCCTGGGTCTTCTAAGGTAGGTTTATTATTCTTCTGTAGTTCACATTTCATTTGAATTCAATAGAATATATTGAACTTGATCTTTCAATTTTAGGAGGGTGAAGGCAGTACCCAGGTTCAAACAAGACCAAATCCTCCGCAATTTGGCATCATCAGTATGTTTTGCATATATAATTTTTTTTAAATAGGTTGTTTAGAAATTATTTTTTTATGCATATGTATATGAACTGAATTGTGAAATTGAGATGTTTCATCTTGCCATGAATATAGCCATCGTTGCTGGCATGGTGTTAATTCATGAATAAATAAATACATAGACACTTAAGTGTATTTCATGCTATTAATTTTCTTGGACCATCACACTTATAACAGATGATGCTGAGCAGCACCAATATGAAGAATGGCTTGTGCACACCCAGCAATTGCTGCAAATGCAATTGAAGTTTTTAGAGGAGCAAATTGGAGCACATCGTAAATCCCGTAAAGCTCTGTGTGCTAAGCAGCGCACTGCAAAGAAAGCTGGGCGTGAATTTGCAGAAGCAGATGCTGAAAAGCTCAAACTGGTTACTGAAGAACAAAGTAAGATCCAGAAACAGCTGGACCAGGTATGGTTATTTTTTGTATTTATTTATTTTTTATTATAAATGTATGTGAGATTTTATTGTCTTAAGTCATTAAACTAAGAACAAAGAAATTTGCTTTTCTAGGTGCGTAAACAACAAAAAGAGCACACCAATCTTATTGCAGAGTACAGAAGCAAGCAACAACAACATCAGCAAGGGTCTTCCATACTTGCTCCAGGGCCCTCTACGCAGACACCCCACATGCTTTCCAAAATGATGATAGGCCAACAAGGAACGCCACATATTGGTCAACAACCTGGAGGAATGCCTCAAGTAGGGATGCCTCAGGGAGGCATGCCAGTTAGAATGCCACAAATGCAATCTTTTGGTGGAGCCCAGCCTTCTCTCCCACTTGGACCTGGCACTGTGCAACCAGTGCCAGCTCCTGGTTTTTTCCAACAACCCCCTGGAGCACAAGGACCAGATCCAAGAGTTATACAGGAGCGACAGTTACAGCATAGAATGCAAATGGTTCAAAAAATGCAGCAGCAACAACAACAACAACAGTTGATGATGGGACAGCAGCCTATGCCACATCAACCTCAGCAGCCTGGTATAATGAATCAGCAACCTGGAGCCATGGGCAACCAGCCAACCCAAGTTTTGATGGGCAATATGGGGCAGCAGCAACCAAGCTTACAACAAGGATTAATTAATAGCCAGCAAAATCAGCAAGGTTTAATGCAAACGACTCCAGGTATGATGGGAAACCAGGCTATTGGGCAGACACAACATAATGTCATGGGCCAGCCTATGACTCAAACCGTAAATATGATTGCAGGCCAGCCACAGGGTATGGTTGGTAATCAACAAATTGTTCAGCAGCTTCAGAGACCTCAGGGTTTGATTGATCAGCACGGGCCAGGTGGACAACATGTTGTTAGGGGGCCACCAACCCAACTCACACCTCAACAGCAGAGTGTAATGGCTCAGCGCATGCTCATGTCACAACAGCAACAGAATGCTGCAAAAAGCCTTGCTCAACTTCACCAGCAACAAATTTTACAACTGAAACAACCAACGCAGGTTGGTCACTCTGAACCACAAAGAGCTTTAGAAACTCCACAATCAGGGAATTCCCAAGGGGAGAAGTTACAGCAAGGTGTCCAAGACCTTCAAAATCCTGATCATAAAGATGGAGGACTGCTTAGCCCAAAAACACCGCCCCAGCAGGGTGGACCTCCTACACCACTTCAGATGCAACAACAGGGTTCTAGTGGAGAGCAGCAAAGTGGTGTCGGACAGCCACAGCAAGCACATGCTTTTCTGGGCCAACAACAGGCAGCACAGCCTCAGTCAAACCAGAATATCGGAGTACCAGAACATGGTTTTGTGGGCAACCAACAGGCTGGTCCACATCATAAAGTACAACCTCAGCAACAACAGATGCAACTTGGTCTTCAGACCCAGAACACCATACAAATAAAGCAGGAAGATCAGCAGATGTGCTTTATGGCACAACAGCAGACCGGTCAGATTGCTGGGCAACAACCACAGGATGTGCTTGGCCAAAGGAGTGGACAGACTCAAACTACAATGACCGGCATTACAAATCAACAGCAGCAAGCTCTCTTGACTCAACAGATGGGCATTCCTAGAGGCCAGCAGGTGATGATGACTACAAGGCCTGGTGCACCGACAGGGCAAATACGTGCCCCTATTAACATTCAGGCCTTCATTGCACAGAACCCCCAACTGCGTCACTTGACTCCCAACCAACAGCTGCAGCAAATTCAGGCAATGATTGCTCAGCGACATCTACAGCAAGGCCAGATGCTAAGAATGCAAGGTCAGGCTCAGGGACAAATGCGTCCCCAGGTACCACAGGGGCCACCAGTTGGTCCACGGATGCCAGGTCTTGAAGCCCAACAACAGCAGCACCGCTTTGGATTAGCAGGCAAACATGGTCCAACTGGCACTCAACAGCAATCAGGGGCAATGGGACAATCATCTGGTATGGCTCCACAGTTTCATCTAGGTGTTTCGGGGGCTGTGCAGCAGCCTTCTCAAGGACCTTTGCCACAGTACATCAATAGTGCCCAGCAGCAGCAGATGTTACAACAGCAACAAGTACATCAGCATCAGATGATAAGGGGCCAAGTGCCCAGACCAGTGATGGGTCAAGTTCGTGCCACAGCACCAGGACACATGACTAGGCCGATGTCTCCTCGTCAGTTAGTGGGTCAGGGTTCTCCTGGAAGCCCGATTTCTAATCAGCAAAGACTCATGAGAATTTCTCAGACTCCACCAGGCCCCCAGCATCTTCAGCAACAGCAAGCCCATGTGGCGACTGCCCTGAGCCCTTTTCAAGCCTCTCCCTCTCATGTGGGTTCTCCTGCAGGGTCCTCTGTTCCAGAAGCTGGTTCAAGCCCAGCATCTCTACATAAACCTGAGCCAAGCACCTTGTCCCTCTCTAGCCACTTGTCATCGCCTTCTAGGCCAGAAAATGTTGTAGGAAAGAGTAGCCACTTTAGCCAGACAGGGGGATCAGTAGCTTCACCTCTGAGATCTCCAATTGCCAAGACGCAGAGCCCCACTTTTCCACTTAATGGTCCATCCCCTCAGTCAGCACAGAACCCACACCAAGCAACAACTGGTTCCCAAGTTTCTGACAGTCATATTTCTCAACCAACTCAACTGCCCAGTGAAATAACACTACAAAACATCAAACAGGAACCACGTGAAATCCAGTGTGACACTGGAGGTAGTGTAGAGGCCCATTCTGAAGGCATAAAGAGAGAAATTTCTGGAGAAGCAGTTACTGCTATTGTGAACTCTGTTCCAGGCCCTAGATGTCAAGCAGGAGATCTTGGATCTCAAATTCAAAGGACAGAGACTGGCCAACAGCTTCTACAGAAACTTCTTAGAACCAAGAACTTGCAAATGGCTTCTCAGAGGCCCTCGGATGGCATTCATAATGAGATAAATGGGCACATAAATAGCAAGCTGGCTATGCTGGAGCAGAAGCTTCAAGGAACTCCACGCAACATGGAGGTATGACCAAAAATCATGTGCCTATTGATTGCATGTAAAAAATTATTATTTGCTCTTCTAATTTTTATCTGCTACATTTTGTAGGATCTTCAGTCCCTCACAAAGAGAACTCCAATAGTCAAGGCCAAACGTACCACAAAAGCTGGAGAGCGTGGGCCAAACTCTAGAAAGAAAACCAAGAAAGAAGAGGTTGGAAAAACTGAGGCAATAATGAAGCAGCTGAAACAAGTATGTGGCATTGGCTTATTGGAATATTTGCTTCCAGTTTTAAGAGTGATGCTATTTTATATTAAACCATTACTCTCTTATGGTTAACCCACAGGGACTTTCTCTTCTTCCTTTGATGGAGCCCTCCATTACTGCTAGTCTGGATTTGTTTGCTCCTTTTGGCAGCAGTCCCGCCAACGCTAAGGCCCAGTTAAAAGGCTCATTTGGAAATGCTATGCTGGACAACATTCCAGACTACTATTCCCAACTTCTTACAAAGGTATGGTATAGTTTGGCATTTTGTATACCTTTCAGGACACAGTGGAAGACATGTTCCTTATTCTGGGTGTTCCAAAGACTGACAGGATGCAACATCTTTTTTTCAACATGCAATATATAAATTAAAGTTGTTGTTGTTTTTATGTAATAGAACAACCTCAGCAATCCTCCAACTCCACCATCATCACTTCCTCCAACTCCACCACCTTCTGTGCAGCATAAGCTTCTAAATGGAGTGACACCTGTAGAAGAACTAGGAGAAGGTCAGAAAGAGGCATCAGAGGATACCATGGGTAAGACACAGTATTGATTCTAATTGATACTATTTGATGGTGTGACCATTTTTTTCACAGAATTGTTTTTTCTTTGTACTTTAAGGTTCTGTTCCGGAGGAAGTTAAGAGTGTAGACATATTAGCAGCTCTACCTACTCCACCTCACAACCAAAATGAAGATATACGGTAAGTCACCAATTATAATGTTCCACAGAACAGCTATCTTAAACTTATGTGTATGTCTGTGCTCTAATGGATTCTTTTAACTCAGGATGGAGAGCGATGAAGACAGTGATGCTCCAGACAGCATTGTGCCCGCGTCCTCACCTGAAAGCCAACTAGGTGATGAGATGACACGCTTCCCCCATCTGTTAGATCCCAAAGAGGAGGAGGATGAGAGGGCCATCTCTCCCGTTATACCCATTATTCCCCGTTCTGCCATCCCAAGTATGTAGTATAATTTGAACATTTTTTTAATTTGTTTGCTTGATTCTTTAAAGACTTGATCAACTGATTTGTTGGTCTACCCATGTACAGGTTTTTCTGAGACAAAACCATTTGAGTCAGCAGATGGAAAAGTTGTAGCTTCATCCAGCCAGTGGGACAAAACCAAAAGCAATGAAGTCTCTGTAACTTTCATGCTTTCATCAGCTGCAGCAAAGGTATTCAAATGTCTAAATTTCTTTCCCCCACGAAAGCCTTGGGTAATTTTGCGTCTTGACATGATTTAAGTATTGTTTTGATTTCTCCTCAACAGAATATCAACACAGTGATGTTGGCTGTTGCCCAACTGCTGCATATACGTATACCAGGTTCTTATGAGACGATGACAGCTTTTCCCCAGAGTCCTGGTAGAGCAGCTGTTGGACCTGGGAAAGTACCTGATGCTTCCAATCCAGGTAATGCACTCAAGCTGTCATTCAACATTCTCACAATGTTAGCTAAATGTTAGCTGCTGCTTTGTCGTTGTTTTTTTTCTTATGCTATGTTTTTATTAAATCAGGTATGAAGGCGGACCTTTCTGCAACCCATGATGCAGAATGGCTTAGGCAGTTTGATGTTTCCCTCCCAGGATGCACACTGAGAAAACAAGTTGATATTCTTGCTCTCATCAAACAGGTGAGTTTCCTGAGAATTTCATTTGTTTTTGCAAATGTAGTCTTGCTTTTTAGAAGTACATTACATTTCTTCTGACTTTTCACACTTTTGCAGGAAAGCCAGGAGCAAGAAGAAAGACCTGCTCAGCACTGTTACATGACAAATGTTTCAGATCTGGATGTTCGCCACCTGCCTGTTATTCCTGTCGAGGTTTCTCCACCTCCATCACCATCGCCACCACCTCCTCCACCTCCACCCCCACCCCCATCATCTACTGTAGCTGAGCCAGAAAATATCCCTCAACCTGAGCTCAAACCTGAACCAGATGCACCAATTCAGACTGCATCATCCCCTTCAGCAAGCCCAAGTGCTCCTGTCAAAACTGAATCCATAGTTAAATTGGAGTCTCACAGCTCGCCAGTTGCAATGGAGTCTGAATCTCAGGAGCCTGTGGTCCTTCTCCAAGCTGCTCCATCAGAAGAACAACAACCTTCTGCTCCAGCCAGTTCTCCTCCTCTAGACTCCCCCACATTGGAGATATCCCTCAAACCCATCAAACACCGTAGCAGGCCTCTTTCTGATGAAGAAGAAGAACGACCCAAGGTCAAAAAATGGAAAGGTCTGCGCTGGAAGCGGCTCCAGATAGTCATCACTATTCGCAAGGGAGGCTCTAAGAAAGAAAACAGCCGTGAGGTTTCTGAGCTCATGGAGCGCCTTCGCATTACGCTGAAACCAGACAGGCTTCCCAGAGACAAGCGCAAATGCTGTTTCTGCCACGAGGAAGGAGATGGAGCCACAGATGGTCCTGCACGCTTGCTTAACATCGATGTTGATCTGTGGGTGCATCTTAACTGTGCTCTGTGGTCCACTGAGGTGTATGAGACGCAGGGCGGGGCACTTATTAATGTGGAGGTTGCCCTACGGCGTGGACTGCGCACCCGCTGTGCCTACTGTCAGAAGACGGGTGCTACTAACAGCTGCAATCGTTTGCGCTGCCCGAATGTTTATCATTTTGCCTGTGCCATCCGTGCACGCTGCATGTTTTTCAAAGACAAAACTATGCTCTGCACCCAGCACAAGCTTAAAGGCCCCAGTGAAGAGGAGCTTAGCAGTTTTGCTGTTTTTCGTCGTGTATACATTGAGCGAGATGAGGTGAAGCAAATCGCTAGCATCCTTCAACGTGGTGACCGCATTCACATGTTCCGTGTTGGTGGGCTCATCTTCCATGCCGTGGGCCAGCTCTTGCCCTCTCAGATGGTTGTGTTTCACTCACCCACTGCTATCTTTCCGGTGGGCTACGAGGCCACACGCATTTACTGGAGCACCCGTGTGCCAAACCGCAGATGTCGCTACCGCTGTCGCATCAGTGAGCAGGATGGCAGACCTCTCTTTGAAGTACGTGTACTGGAGCACGGGTATGAAGACCTGCACTTCCGAGACACCACTCCAGATGGTATGTAAATAAAGTTGTATTTCTACTCCTGGAATATTTCATTCTGCTGCGTAATGCTAATGTCATGCTTCTTCTCTTCAGGAATTTGGTCCAAGATTGTGCAGCAAGTTGCCAAGCTGCGTGATGAAGCAGCCATGTTGAAACTCTTCACCGAGCATGTCAAGGGGGAGGAGATGTATGGGCTTACTGTCCATGCAGTGATGCGAATCACTGAATCGGTAAGAAGTTAATAAGTATGGTTTGGAACAGAGAACTGTTAGCTCTTAAAGTGACAGCAGTCTAATATTCCTGCTATCTCTCATTTGTTAATCAAACAACGGTGAGAGAAAATCACCCACTGCTCTTCACTGAATCACCTTTGTAAATTAAATGTTTAATAAAGAATTTGCCTAATCATTAAGCCTCATTTACCTTACAGTAAAATAAAATTGTTTATATTGTGATGAAAGAATTGTCATAACGCCCACCACTAAGTTACCATGTGATAATGCATAAGCTAATATGTTTCCTAAATGTCTTCTTTATAATAATGAACAAGATTATTAATTTGTTACTTATTTGTCCTTCAGCTTCCTGGTGTGGAAAACTGTCAGAATTATATGTTCCGATATGGCCGCCATCCTCTCATGGAGCTTCCTCTCATGATCAATCCTACAGGCTGTGCACGATCAGAACCCAAAATTCTTACCCACTGCAAAAGGTAATGAACCAAATAAATTGAAGACCTTACATGTCAGATAAAGTATAGTTTGAAGATTGTAAGTTTCTAAAGTAATTTTATTTTGCTTTTCAGGCCTCATACTCTGAACAGCACAAGTATGTCCAAAGCCTATCAGAGCACATTTACAGGAGAAATCAACACCCCTTACAGCAAACAGTTTGTTCATTCCAAATCTTCTCAATATCGTCGGTTGAAGACGGAGTGGAAGAACAACGTGTACCTGGCCCGTTCTCGCATTCAAGGACTGGGTCTGTACGCTGCGAAAGACCTTGAAAAACACACCATGGTCATTGAGTACATTGGCACAATAATTCGCAACGAGGTTGCAAATCGCAGAGAGAAGATTTACGAGGAGCAGGTTTGTACATGTGAGATATATTTGCTCAAATTGTCCTTGCTTTTTCTTCTAAATTTAATGTTTCTTTAAAAAAAAACAGAACCGTGGGATCTACATGTTCCGCATTAATAATGAGCATGTGATTGATGCCACCTTAACTGGCGGTCCTGCCCGGTAAGATCAAACTTCCTATGCTCTTCTTGCAATCCAATTGTTTGTGTTGGGTCTTAGTTTCTGATTTCTTCCTCTCCCTAGTTACGTTAATCATTCTTGTGCACCCAACTGTGTCGCGGAAGTTGTGACGTTTGACAAAGAGGACAAGATCATCATCATTTCCAGTCGCAGGATCCCAAAGGGTGAAGAGGTTAGTTACAATAATCTTTTCCTTTGTTTCTTCTTCTTTTTTTTTTTTTGGAGTGCCCTCAGTGCTGTTCCGTAGTGTGACTCTCTGTATCGTCCTCTCTCAATTTCTTTTAGCTGACATATGACTATCAGTTTGACTTCGAGGACGATCAGCACAAGATCCCCTGCCATTGTGGAGCCTGGAACTGCAGAAAGTGGATGAACTAACAGGGACAGAGAGAGTCGACCCGTCTTTGCTCCCTGGTGCCAGAACACTCCTGCGCCAAAGCCTGTTATATTCTTACTATCCAGTTAATAAGCTGCTCTAAATTGAGGAAGAAAAGTTCACTCTCAGTCACCCGAACGACAAGACTTTGTTTTTCACAACAAGAGCCAAAGCTTTGAAGAGTAAACTTTTGATGCCACAACCTTTTACAGATGAGCTCAAAGGTATTGGACCTGCTTGAATCTTTTGTGTTGATTTTAAAAAGTACACCTCTGCCAAAAGCACCTCTACTTCCTCCACTGTTTCCTCCTACAATAAGCTGACTCTGGCTGCAATCGATCCTTTCGACATCTACCAAAATAACCGAAGCTATAGCATATCAATACACTTAGACTAGAACTCAGTGAAGATGTTTGATTAAAGCCATGTAAGTACTCAAAAATGAGCTAGTACACTTTAGCTTGGACCTATCCTTTCCGCTACCACCCTTTCCGTCACCCCAGATGAACGCTCTCCCATCAAATCATCAATGAAAATCGTGGACATTGGCAAGACAATCCTGGAGTGGCTCTGCATAGAACTGTGATGAGATATGATAACGTTGAAATACTATTGACCTGTGGCTCGAAAGGCACCAGATGTTTTATTATATTGAGTTAAAAGGTGGGTTTATTTCACCCAGTCTACCTCATTGAGTTTGTGGGACGTCACTGCTTTGTATTAAAACTGTTAAGTGCTACTGTGGAAAGGGGAAGGCAGGAATGTGTCCATGGCAATTGCCTTCTCGGATAAGCAGGGAAACTTAAGCAGCAGGTTTGCTTCTATCTATATTTTGCTTTCTGATGATTACAATAGTGAGCCAGTGCAACTCTTTTTGATTTGACTATACAAATGAGATACAGTATATGACGATGCATTACTTAGAGCAATCAAAACTCAAACGGGTGTCTCGGAGGCCACCTTTTTTCCAACTGTAGATATCATGTAGCTGCGTCGACACACATGCGAATCATGCTTTTAGTGTAGAAACACTCATCCAGATTCTCTCGCGTTCTTGACGACGGAGCAAATTAAGAGAATGGGCCATGGTGCGGATCCACGTTGGTGCAATTTGAAAGATTATAGGGCAAAAAAACAAACAAACAAACTAGTGATGCAAGACTGCCACCGCATTCAACATGTTTTCCCATCTTGAATCCTTCCATCCTGCGTTCATTAGATCTTTGTTCGGATCTCATCACTCCAACCAGGACCCTTAGGCGTAAAGCCTCTTCCCTTCTGTGATAGTGGACTGTTGTAAACTTACTGTAGTGAGTCTTTCTCTGCCTGCTGATGGCCGGTTGTATCTAATCTATGTATTGTGGTTTGATAGTGGTAGCACAGTCTACAGGCTTGACGCAGTGATGGAGGAAGACTTCAAAAGGGCATTTCTATTTTCTTTTATAGTAAAGTAATTTAAAACAGTTAAAAAAAAACAGTTGAATTTCAAAGAAGGGAGTTGAACAAAGTCTCCACATAGCCCATGCTACTTTGTTCCTTTCTCCCCTGACTTATGACCTCACGTTAAGAATAAATGCAAAATGTATAAACTGTACATAGTATGGGGTCTAAACTCTTTATCCAGCCCCTTTTTAATCAAATTCAAAATTGTAGAGAAATAAAATTCATGAAAAAAGCAACCACTGGATATCATTTTATCAGAAAACTAAATGTGTATATATCTATAAATATATGTAAAATTGCAAACTAAGTAATATCTTTATGTATATGAACCAGAGTGTTTTTGCATTTAACTTTTTTTTTTTTTTTTTCTATCTGCGTTTTTTTTCCTACAAGACCATATACAGTTTAACTAAAAAGGTGTGATGTTTCTCTTGTCTTCACCAATGAATTTTGGAAGACTTGCTGCGGTGAATGGCAAACATTTAAGATGGGATTCATGCAAGTTTTATTTTTGTTTTTTTTAATGGAAATAGATACTACTTTTGTTTTGTTTTTGAGAGATACAGCAGTAAAATGGTGCATAGCATTTGTGTATTTATGTAATATTGTTCACGTATATTTCTTTTATTTATGCTACTGCTTGTGAATTACTGAACCCTGTCCTTGAATCAGTGACAGTTTAATTAGCATATACAGTAAATGGAAAATCTTGAATCTCCCAAGATGATACTGTTTTTGATTCGTGTCCTGTTGTTTTCTTCCCCTCCCCTCCCTGTAGAAGTGAATGTTTTATGACTTAAGAAAAGGCCGCATAGCCGGAAAATGGTATGACTTAAAATATCTTCATTAATAACATGTGAATTGCACTCAGCATTATTTTATTTATACATCCTCCGAACTAGCATTGGTTCATTTAATGGTAGTCTGTTAATAAACATGGGCGCTTACTGGATTTTAGCCTGAGTAACTCTCGCCCCCCTTTGTTCTTTTGAAATCTCTTAATTTAAGCTCTCTACTCGTGTTGTAATTAAATGAATCCTGATTTTGGTTTTCAACCTTATATACTTTTTAAAAAAAGATGCTGCAACTGTACAGCAGAGCTACTTTTAGGGAAGATGATGAATAAAATGGTCATTTTTATTGTATGTGGCATGTTTTGTATGGATATAATTTTGAATTGTACATATTTTTTGACGTCAGAGGTTGCATCTCTTTATATACGGCTGTCCCTCTCCCTCCCAGCCCTCCATTTATTTCTTTGTCTCTGCTTTCTTTCTTGTAAAGAAAAATAAAATGCATTTTAAATATAAAGCTTTCTTATGTTGTCACGTACAATTTAATGCATACAAAATGTTAAGCTTTCACTTTGAGTAGCATTTTTCACAGGCAATATATGTGATACTATTTTAGAATAAAATATTAGAATATTATATCATTCTATTAAATATGTGATATTCTAAAATAGTTAGCCCAAAAATAAAAATGCTGTCATTAGTTAACGTTACTCACTTTCACGTCCCCTTCGTAACATAAATTAAGATGTTTTTTAATGAATTCCAAAGCAAGGAAATCGCTAATATTGTCTGCAAATCGTTAAAACGTGACTCAACCGTAATTTTATGAAAAAATATAATACTTTATTCAATGATTGTTCTTTTCCGCGTCACCATTATGAAGAGTACCGCAATACTGGCTCTGGGATTTAATCATAGATGTCTTAATTTGTGTTCTGAGGATGAACAAAGATGTTACAGGTTTGTAACGTCATGAAGCTGAGTAATCAAGTTCTCATTTTTTGGATGAGCTGTTCCCTTAAGCTGTTGGAAAGAGTATATGAAACCGAAATAAGAAAAAGGATTTATTACTGTATACCATTTATGTACATTATATTAACTAACCCACAAGTGGATTTGTTTTCAATATGTTTAAAATACACATGGAACCTCAGGATCAAAAACTCATATGCATTGGATTGAAAGCATCAGCTACCAAGTCTGAACGCTTATTATCAAGACTAAAATGGACAAACATATCAGAGAATTTAGACTAAATTGCCTCCACAAAGTGGCAGTAAGTTTCATTCCTTAAGTCTTCTGCAAAAGTTACATGTTTTACAAACATCTGCAAAATCCAAGTTGTAAAGGAAAAAAAGCAAGCACAATATAAATAGTGGAACAATTCACCTATACATTTCTAAGGACAGAATTCCCAGTGTATGATGTAGAGCACCATGATATACCAAAATTCAGTCAGTTATTTTAGCCATTTTTAACAACTCGACTGAATCATGCTGCTGTCATCAAACATCTTCCGGCTACACAGAGCAGATTCATAAGCTGTGACCTTGTCAGTATAAAATACACAGGTCAATCAGAAACGGACTGTAATAGAGCCTGCAATTGATTAAATGTTACACATAATACAGGACCCTTGTTCTGCTCCAGCCCTTCAACTAGCATTTGGCATTAATGCCAAAGCTAATGCTAATCTAGTCACGTTTTGCATTTACTGTTATATATATCCAGATTCCAGTTAATCATTCACACCATCCTCAGATTTTTTACTTTTATCAAGACATTGCTGCAAAGTGAAGTAGGGAGGGAGTAGTGAAGTCGGCATATAATGCAGCGTCGCCGTGCCCAGCATTCGGTGGTTAGCCTTGGCAACCCCAAACATAAAAATGAAGAAGAAAAGTTCAGTAGTACTTATAAATTAAACTGAATGACAACTCTTCAATGCAAGGCAAAGCAGAGCAATATAAATGTTGTAATGCAGGCAAATAGAGAGATGCATTATTTTACTTCAGTACTTTACGTGTGTGTGTGTGTGTCTACTACATCCCTAAAAGGACACTGACTGCAAACAAATAACAACAGTGCAGTTTAACATGCCAACATCCCAGAATAATGGGAATATAACATAATAAAGGTTCCCATTAAAATAAGTTGATTTTCTTTCAAAATAAAAGCATACAAGTGGTAGTGAATTTCCTTATGACAAAACAATATTATTTTCTCAGTATGCTGTCGGACTAAACAATCATCCCACAATGCATTCAACAATCACTACACGGATTTTAAGAACCCGAAAACAATTAAATACACACACACACTCCCTGTGAATGTTTAAAAAGCATTCGAACCCAAAACCAAATTCATGGTTTGAGTTTTTAACCAATGCAGCCTGAAGAAAGATAAATTAGCAGGCTGATATTTACTGGAGTAAATAATCTGCACTTCATTTCTTCCACAGAAACAAAGAACTGCAATGCCACTTTGTCACACAGTCACGGTGTGTTCGCTTTGCTACACTTAGGTTTGTACATGAATTGTTAGTCATAACAGGAGGAGACAGTGTTATCCACATTTTTTCACATTCTCACAACAGCAGTAGAGCACTATATATACTCATAGATTCACACTGGAATATGACATACGGTGTATTAGCATGTGAGGACGAACAAATATTAAATCGAAACGTTCTTTTAAAAAAAGTCACACGGCAAAGTCCATTTTGGACGAAAGTGGTGAAATAAAAACGATCAAATTAAAATTGCCTGTCACAGTTCAATTGTCATTCCTGCCAAGAAATAAAGAAAAACAACAGTAGGTCCATGGAGGGAGGTTGTGCTGAAATCAGCAGTTGGAGGCTCATCCACGATTTGGAACTTTTCATGTCGGCGAAATGGAAAAGGGCTGGGATGGACTCAACCTCAGTAGTTTCGTCTAAGATGGTGAGGTAGGCCTCGTCGCAACTTTTAGAAGGTTCAAAAAAAGGGCTAAAACTGGCAGGCTGCTTTTGGCTTAAGTCTTTACTCGCTTGTGCGTCTCTACAGGGATCTGCAGCACCCCGTGTCTTTCAGATCTTAACGTCTTCTTGGACGCTGAGTTGTGAGAGAGTCTTCTTAATCCGCAGAGCCGTAAGCCGTGCCGCTCCGTTGGCATACCAACACTCCCGCATGATCTTCCCCATCACTCTCAGCGCCTGTGGAGAGAAAACACAAATAAAACTCAGTTTTCCAGCCTCTCGCACAAGTATGCTTGCGAATAACAGCGGAATGTAATTAAAAGGCTATATTTTCACATTGAAAATCTTAGATGGCACGTCTGAAACACTCAAAAATGCCGTTTCAAATTGGCAAGCATGTTTGTGGTGAATGCTGCATGATTATGCCTTTTTTTGTTTTGTTTTGTTTTTTAAGTGTGGTCTACTGTTATCATCAATTCCACATGTGCCAGTCCTAAAAGTCATGCATTGACGTTTTTAATCACAATTCATCCAAAGTTGGACGGTCATAGGCAAAATAAGCTGCAAAGCTAAACAGCGGGAGTTTTTACCTCGTAGCTCTGCCACCAGTTGGGCACATTGGGCCGTAGTCTCTGATCACACACCACCTTCCTCATCTCTTCAATAGAGGGGTCGGAGGGCACCAGATCATAGTAGGGAAGCTGGTAATCTTCATGAATGCCTGGGAAGATCGTTTTATGTCATATTTTATAACTTCTGTGTAGCAAAATAAATCAGCATTCACAGTGCCAAGGGGAAATATTAAAACTGCAACCAAATATTCAAGATTGGGAGCTGGAGGCTGACAATTCTGCCCTCTGATAATTTGCTACTCTAGGCCTCATCATATATGTTAACTGTACTTAAACCTGTAAACATATACATTATTACACAGCAAACAATTTATTAGATTTAACGTAAAAAATACTAAATAAATATTCACACAACAAATTAGGGCCAAATTAATTAAAATTGATTAAAAAATGTGTTATGTAAAACGACTAATCGCGATTAATCGTATACAAAATAAAAGGTTTTTGTTTACCTTATATGTATGTGTACTTTGTATATTTATTATGTATATATAAATATACAAACATACCATAAACATTTTAAAAATATTTACATACATATATGTACACAGTGTATAATAATTATGTATACAAATATATATATATATATATATATATACTTAAAACTTAAAAATGGGGATTAATCATTTGACAACACTGTTAAAAAAAAATTTAAATCACTAAAAGTTACATAATCTTTAAAAGAATTTATGCCAATCAGCTAATATATGAAATGCAATTGATAGTGATGGTTTTTCCCCCTCCAGATTTTCCAGTATTTACAAAACGTCTTTTATATTCACCAAGCTGTTTGAAGTTTATAAAAAAAGAAAAATAGTAGTATTATAAATTAAGATAACTCCTTCCAATTTAATGCATAGAATTTATCCTTCAGAAATCTGCTGATTTAGCGCTGAAGAAATGCTACTGAGACATGACACCTAAAACACTATGGCACCTACAGTCAGTGAAAGCACTGATATCAATCACATTTGCTAAAAGATTGTGGGTGGAAGATAATTTAGGCTTCTTTTCCTCACCTCCAGCATTACACCGTCGTGCAATCTCCCAGTATACCAGTCCCAAAGCGTAGATATCAGCACACTTGAAGGAATCAAAATGCTTCATGTTGATCGTTTCATCTAGTACCTCTGGGGCCATATATCTAAAAATGCAGAATAAATTCACATCATGTAATGCAGTTTTCATAGTTATCTTTACGGCTGAATTTATATAAAGCCATTTACTGAATGTGGTAGTGCTGCCTGGCAATGGATGTACCTTTTGGTGCCAACCCTCTGATTAGGTGCGATGTCTATAGTATCAGTGATGGACTCATGCCGTACAGCGAGCCCCAGATCTGCTATGGCACAAGTACCGTTCTTTTTCACCAGGATGTTTTTAGATTTGAGGTCACGATGTGCAATGCCTGGTTTCCCTGTGGAAGGAGACCATCGTGATTGAGTTTGGTTTTGAGAGTACAGGATTTGTGAGATTTTCCAGTTCAGATGTAGAGGCTGACGTGTCAAACCGATTCATTCATAATTACCCTGTGTTCCCAGGATCTCCATGTGCAGATGTGCCAGACCGCTGGCCGCTGAGAGTGCTAACTTAATCATCCCCTCGATTGTGACGGAGTAGTGGTTGAGATAGTCAAATAATGAGCCATGTTCATGATAGTCTGACACCAGCCACAGCTGTGTCCATGTGCCATTGTCTAAGAAACAGACATATACATTTAGAGAGATTGAGAGGGATGGAAGAAAACACTGCTTTTATATGTTTATATAAACAATATACTAAATATATTTAGCAGTAATCATGCCATGATGACTTACATGATAAAAAATAACTAATATTATTTTGTATAATATTAAATATCGTAAAGACTGACAGATTGACAAATAGGATTAATTATTTAAGTAATTACAATATTATACATTATATTACCATTAAAATGAATGGATAGATGTATGGATGGTTAAAATATTGAATAATATTCATTTAAAAAATGTAATTAAGCAATAAATCTATTTAATTATATGTGATATAGATACATAATTAAATGTTTAAACACTATATCAATGTAATTCTATGAAAGATAGATAGCTAGGATTATTATTTTAAGTAATTATACTATTATATATTGAGTTAACATTAAAATATTACAAATTACATGCTTAAACATTAACATACTGATTTTGATTATGTGTAGGATAGATAGATCCTTACGTACCTTTATTATCAGCAGCAATGAAGCCCAAGATGTTCTCATGACGGAGCATGATGGTCTGGTAAATCTCAGCCTCACGGAACCAGGAGCGTTCCTCTCTGGATGAGAAGATCTTCACAGCCACATCCCCTCCTCTCCACCTTCCTCTCCATACTTCCCCAAAGCGACCTTTACCTATAATTTCCTGCAGAACAATTGTCCTGGCCACTGTTCGCTGAACAAACAAAGGCAGACCTGCAATGAGAAAACTCGTTAGCACACAAACAACACTACTCCCATACAGGAGGAGGATATAGTCACAGCTTACCAGATCCTGAACCGGAGGTGGACAGATCGAAGATGAGATCCTGTAAGGTCTTGTCTTTGGCCAAGTACAGATGATCACAGGAAGGATCCTCAACGTCGAGTCGCTGCCGATGGTTATAGTTGCGCTGCTGATGCTGGAAAACGAGCACTCCCACGATAAGTAGCAAGAAAAATAGGAAGACCGGGCCCGCTATTACTGCCACCAGCTCTACAGGACCCCAGCTGTCCTCTTTACCGTCAATAATCCCTGAAAGACACAAGTAAAATGCACTTTACAGGTTGGACCTAAAGTGGTGGGCCGATATAAAAATTTTTTCTCAATACTGATAATGGGTAGATAATTATTTTCAAGCTATGATAAATGGTCAGTATTAACACAGTATATACATATATACATATACATACATATATATACAGTTTGGAATAAATACATTGAAAATTAAAACACTAAAAATTAAAAGTGCTCGTTTTAAGCCATAAAACAAATTAGGCATCACAGTGTGAATATATTTTATTTTAATTATATATTGAGATATTATACTGCATCCTTAAATATAATACATGACCCTGGACTGCAAAACCAGTCTTAAGCATCACTGGTACAGTCCATGGGTTAAAATTATTATTTTTCTTTTATGCCAAAAATCATTAGGATATTAAGTAAAGATCATGCTCTAGGAAGATATTTTGTAAATTTCCTACCATAAATATATCAATATGCATAGCTAAGAACATAATTTGGACAACTTTGAAGGGGATTCTCTCAATATTTTGAATTATTCGCACCCTCAGATTCCAGATTTTCAAATAGTTGTATCTCAGGCATATATTGTCCTATCCTAACAAACCATTATTTATTCAGCTGTTAAAATAAATAAATTAAGCTAACCCTTATTACTGGTTTTGTGGTCCAGGACTACATATTTAAATAACTGAATAAGTAAAAAAAGCAAACAGAAAAACGATTGACTATGAACACTAGTGTATTTGGCCTGTACTCCTACCGCTGGGAATCTGGAGGTTGATGCTGTTGCAGAAGTCTGTATAACAGCAGTGCGTGTTAAACAGGCCTTTTGCACTCAAACAGTAGATGGGCTGTCCGGGTGGTACCAGGCTGACACGGGGGATGCAGATCCGCACTTGCTGCTCCTCCTGACCTTTAATGTGGGATGTAGAGGCCATGCAGGCCCCATCAGTTTCACAGACATAACCGCTGCTCTCACAGGCAGTGCAATTACACTTAAGAGCTAGACAGAGGAACAGAGAGAAGAACGATTAATATATGACTCTAAATAACATTAAATTAATGGCAGATTATAAATGAGGATGTATTCATGGGAATTCTTTGAGTGAACTGTGCCAACTGAAAATATCCACCAGAGGGCAAGCAAGTCCAATAAAAGGACATAAAGAATCACCAAGTAAGGTAACTCAGGACAGAGGCACTGCATGCAGAGTTCAGTTCCCTACCAAACTGCATAACATGAAACTGAATCCGCCACTGCAGATGAACCCAAACAGACTGTGTATAGCAGAAGCTGGCATGGGACGGCCTGATTCGGACCCCCACTGCAGCACCTTTATTTCAGCAAAACACTTTCACATACTATTGCGTTATTGCACAGTCATTGAACTCAGTTTGCAATAAATAATGAGCAAGATGATTAGATTTGACAAGCAAGAGGTAGTAGTATCAACATTGCATCCAACTGAACATAGACTTATATAATACTAAAAACCGAAAATGTCTTAATTTTTTTTATTATACATAATATCAAACAAAGGGGGGATTTTGAGTTAAGATGGTCTAATTGCTGAGTTAAATTGTGCACCAAAATATCTAGAAATAAAAAATTGTTGTGTCTTCTATTGGCAAGGTTGTTGTTACATTTTGGATTTGATACATGAGGGAAATTACACTTTTGTTCACCGACCCACTTGACATGGTTACCATCAGATGCGGAAAACTCAAAATATCGAAAAGTATATCTGTATACTTCTATCACTAGAGGCTGCTGGGTATGTTTACATGCCGTGAATTGGAATACATCTAATCTGATTTAAGATTCTAAAAGAAGTATGTTTATATAAACCCTAATTGTTGAAATCTGATTCACATTTCGTTCATACGTGCATTATATGTATCGTTATTCCAAACAAAACTTCAGCCCAGCCGCCATGTTCAGAATCGGAGAAAGCACATTTACAGAGATAGTGTGAACTAACACATTTTTTTTAAAACTTACATCTAAAAAGAATATTGATAGTCAGAAGAGTTTAGCAAATAATTTGTAAATATTCACTTTAATCCACTCCACTTTTCAAAAATAGTCCCGTGCAGTGGAAGTACCATGATAAGAATTTTTAAGAACTGGTGTATTATGTAAATGCAGAATACTTAAGTGGAAATGAAAAGTCTCTATGGTAACATCTTTACAAAAAGGTGGTGACATCAAGGTATCTTAACCTTAAAAAACGGAGAGAATAAATAACTATATCATTAATCTTCAGGGGCATTCAAATGGCTCTGTGATGGATGTCCATCTCGCCTTTTGTAAGTTTTTTAGACCTGTCATCACCATTGAATATTTTTGTGTCTCTTCACCGGATCAGACAAACTCAGACAGGATACGATGACGGCTGGTACACAGACTGCAGCGGGTGACTGAGGTCATGACACGAGGGGTGGTGTTCATACTTCACCGGCGCCCTCGATTTTATCCGAGCTGCATACAATGGCAGACCACTCAAGACAAATTGCAGTGGTTTTAAAATAACAAGACTTCAGACGCTTGACTGCTGATCACAGCATGGCCCACCAAGGGACAAAAAGTGCTTTAATGCCCAGTCTGTTCTGGGCATCCCTGTCAAGAATATTTTCGTCTGATTTTTTCCTGTCGCTTTTCTTTTTGCTTTTCCCACATGTTCAGGCCTCTGTTTTTACTTTGTAGTCCTACTGTCACTCATCCCTCTCCACACACACTTAATTGAACTGACTCACTATGCTTCCTCCCACAGTTTTTCGCACACAGGTTTATTGCACAACTCATGACACGCAAGTGGCGGAACCGCACCCTCCTAAACAAGTGTCAACTTTGCTTTTTCACTGTGTGTATTTGTGTGGGGGCGTGTGTATGTGTGAAATGTCATAGAGCAAGAGAGGGGAGTGTGAGAGCGTGTTTGTGTACTCTTTATAAATCTTATAAGGGCTGTGATCTAACAGACACCGAAGCGCGCTGCCAGTAACCGTTAGTGGAGTGGATCCAAGTCAACTGAAGTTCACATGCACAAGGAATTTCCTGCAGATTACACGGAGGTAACCAGGCCCTGATAGCAAGAGAAAAACAACCCGGTGCCATAATAACCCTCTAATGGAGCACACACGATATCATTAAATCACCGGGCAGCAAATAGAATGACCGTAATTGCCTCATAGTATCTTTCTAAAGAGGTCTGAGAAAATGCAATGTGGATATCCCATTAATCATAATCAGGATAGCTATACTTACAGCTGAAGAGTGTAATTTTACGGTTAAAACGCTTAAAGGAATATTCCGGGTTCAGTACAAGTTGCTCAATCAGCAGCACATCAAGAGGCATAAAGTTGATTAGCACAAACATTTATTTCTTTATTTACTTGTCCCTCCTTTTGTTTAAAAAAAGTGAAATTCTGGGTTGTAGTGGGGCAAGACTTGAAGTGAACACGGCCAATCCATTAACGCGCAATTGTAAAGCCGCAGGATGTAAACAATATGTGTATTAACGTGGTTTTAGTGTGGAAAAAAGGACTTGCTACTAATCCCTCAATTTTATTCTATTTCATGGTCATGGAAACATAATGCCTAAAATTACAGTAAAAATAGCTAGACCACAGAACATTACTTGTAAGTGATTTTATATGATCAAAATCATCACATTGAAACATCCCTATTCACTTCTGCCTCACTGTAAGAGGGACAACATTTAGCAACTACTGTAATATGCAGAGACGACTAAAAGTAACCATTTGAAGACATGTTCTGTTGCAATATCGAAACTCTTCTTTTGTGCATCTTGACCAGTCTGACAAATTTACTAGTAAGTAATGGTGTGATTTGGGGGCAGGGCTATTTATTTTGTCGACCAATGAACCAATGAAAAAGAAAGATGAGGGGCGTGTTTAGGAATACCTGTTTTTAAAAAAAGCTATTATTATTTTCAAAGTTCTGTGCGGTGACAGAAATTACACATTTCTGTTCAGCGTCAAACAATAAGGATTTCAGAGATGTCACAACCGTAGAAACGTAACACTGCTTTTATGTCAGTCCAATAGCTTATCAAATCACGTTATGAAATCACAAAGCTTCTTCAAGTCAACCATTGTATGCATTGTATAATGTAGACATATTTCATATTCCAAAATGTTTTTCATATAACAGAGAAAAAAAACCTTAGCATAACATTTACATAACTCCGTGCTGTAATGAGTAATGATATCAACATAACACTAAATTATATCAGAGGATGCTATACAACAATACGTGTATGAAATTGTGTACTTTAAGAATATTGTGAATTCATGGAACATAACTCTTTGGCGTTGTTAAAGTCAGCTTAAAGTGTACATTAGCTATTTTGTAATGCATGTTACAGATCCTAATATAAATGATGCATCCATTGGTATACATTTTAATTATTTACCTCATAATGTCTTATGAAAGCATTGTAACTGGTGACATATTTAAGACTTCTCAAATCATTCAGTCTGCTTAACCCTTTTCCTCCCCCACATCTCAACATCAAATAGACTGAACCAGTTCCCAGCCCTACAACTTTTTATTTTGTAACAGTAGAAAAGCTAGTTGATACTTTCATTGCAACTTTCACAGCATTTTATATCAATTCTTTTTTCAACTGATAGCTTTGCATAGCTTTGCCTGTTTCCACCTCAATGTAAAACTTTAGACAAAGCCACACTGTAAAAAAAAATCTGTAATATTTACAGTAAAAAAACGGCAGCTGTGGTTGCCAGATGTGAAAAATAGAGTAGCAATATTTTTTGTTTTACAGTTTTATGTTACATTTACAGTACCATATATAGAAGAGGCACAGTGTCATTTACACAAATACTAAACACCATTATGGTAAGAATTATTAAACCGAAATGTGCAATAAATATTCATTTAATAACATTACATGTAACAAACCTAATAAACAAACAAACGATACAAAAAAAACTACGAAAAACAAAGAAAAAACATTAAACAAAATTTTAAATGCAATGCAGGAAATTCTGGGAATGTCAGTTTACGGTGTTTGCCTGTAAATTTAACAGGAATTTCCTATAACCATTTAACAGGTTTTTACCATTCAAATCCTGACCATTTCTTACAGTGCAAATTGAGAGCTATTAAGGCATAATCATGAGATTTTTTTTACTGCTTACTGTGACTTTAACTTACTAAACTAAACCTTCCACAACCACCATATTACTTATGCTGCAGAAACCCAACACTCTTTCCACTCCAATTCCTCCAATACAGTCTGTGAAACTTCAAAAAGGCCAATCAAAGTTTATGCAAAGCTAGTCGACAACACGCCGCGCGAGGCTCCAAACCTGCGGAGAGGGAGCGCAAGTGGTTCAGGCCAAGCGAGGTCTTGTATGCGCATAATTGGTGGCCTTACACTGGCTCTTTGTGTGGAGATTAAGGGGACATGAGGAGGGATTGGGCGGGCTGTGTCTGGACAAAGGATGGGAGTGGGTTGTGCGGTGGAGGATGGGGGAGTTACTGTTAGAGCGGCTGGGGGCAGGGGACTCCCCTGACATGCTTTTAAGAGCTGCCGGTGAAACAGATATGCCAGGACAGAACACAGAGAGGTAACAGAGGGCGATTTACAGAACCCCCAGCTGTGACAGGATTTCGGCCGAGGGACTAGCTGCCTGCGACAGACCTTAAAACCCCAGTCTAGACTTGGCTTAAAAAGGGGGAATTCAGTAAAGGACGACATCAAAATCTCACTGCCAGTGTGAAGTTCCTATCATTCCATTCTTGTTCAGACAGGAAATGAAAACCATTGCGGGAAGACGTGAATGAAATCGTTGCCATTAACAGTGTGCTTGGCTGATCAGAGCGGGGCTCATGGGAAGTCTTTAGTCAACGGTGTAGCCGCAAACAACTTTGCATTACCGGCACTGTGACTAAAGCCTTTTTCACTATGGAACACAAATTTCACAACCTCTCCTTTAGGACTTCCAGCTTTCCATGTTGGGGTCAAAGCGAGGATTAAGAGCTCACAGGGTTTGTGGTTTAAACACTCCGAGGCAAATATTGCCCCCTGCTACACAAGCAGTCCTCTCATATCTATTACAAATGGATGGCCAGAGCGGTGGAGGCATTATCTCTTGCTTCACCTCCTCTGGATAATGAAAGCCCATCATCCTCCTCTTCTAGCAGGATGCCAGGGGCTACTGAGAGCGGGCAGACTGAGAGAGTGCAGTTACCAAAGATGCATAGAGCTGAAATGAGATCCATTGAGCACCCAGACAGGGAGCTGATTAAGACATGCCGACGCCACCAGACAGAGCACACACACACACACACACACACACACACACGCGCGCAGACAGGCACTCTAAAACACACGTCAAACTACACTCACAAAATCAATGCAGTGAAAGGAAGGGAGCTTCTTCAGAACCCTCATGGTCAAATTACTCATCTGGTCCAGAGGCATAAATCTCTTTTTTGAAAACATTTAGACTTTTAAAGGGCAGCAGGCTCAAACCTTTCCATGCGACAAAAAATAGACTTCTTTCTGACAAGAAGTGCTACCATTTAAAAGTGTTGTGCCTAAGATATTATAGTCTCCTCTTGTGCTCACCAAGTCTGTGTTTATTTGATTAAAAAATTCAGTAAAATAGTAATATTACTACAATTTAAAATAACTATTTTCTATTTCTATATATTTTAAAATTAAATGTATTCTTCAGTGTAACATGATTCATGATTCTTAACATGACCCAAAAAAGCCTGGTTCATTATTGGGTGAACTATTCCTTTAATGTTTTCATACCAGTTTTTACATGATTCTTAGATGAATTTCAAAAGAACAGCTTTTACAGTTTTTAAAGGGAACTTTTGAGCTGTGTTAACAATAATTCAGATGGAAATATAATGCTATACAGGTTTGGAATGACATGTGGGAGAGTAAACAAGCTTATTAGAATTCAAAATTACCCTTATTTTTAAAAAAATAAAATCTGCAAGATAATGATTTTAAGGGAAAAAAATAAATTTCTAAAATGTACTATTTCTAAACATGCACTATAATGTAGGTCACACAAAGGTCTGGCTCTCAATATAATCGGTACTGCCCGTCGGCCATTCGGGTCATTAGCAAGGTCATTAATGAAGCGGAGACCAGCTTCAGTCAGCTGTGACCGTGGACTCAACCCCAGCAGCCTGCCTCCCCGGACACATACTCGCACACACACACACACACACACTCTCCATGAACCCACATATCTTTCTTTGCTACACTTTCCGTTCTCTGATCTTATATACAAGCACACACATGCAAAATATGGCTTAATGTGCTCCCTTTCATTTCCATAACAGCACTCTCAAAGCACCTGGAGCCCTCCCGCGATAAGGGCTTCAAATGTCTGCTCCTTCCTGCCTTCACAACAGAGGTTCAGAGAGACTGAGGTTCAGAACATCTCTATTATGTCATCATCCTTACCAGTGGATCCTCTACACTGAATGGGTGCCGTCGGAATGGGAGTCTAAACGCCTGATAAAAATAACACACAAATCAATGTGATTCAGTCCATCAATTAACCCAGTGAAAAAGTCCATCCACTGTTGTCCTGTCAAATCAAAATCCATCATATTTGTTTAGAACTTTTTTGAACTGTTTCTGCATATTAATACTTAATCTGTGGATATTTCTCTCTTTATTCAGAGAAGGCAAATTTTCATTTGAGTAAAAATTAAAAACACACAGCTTTTTATATATACAAGACATTA
The DNA here is from genome assembly GCA_032359435.1 of Enteromius unitaeniatus. Lineage (NCBI taxonomy): Eukaryota > Metazoa > Chordata > Actinopteri > Cypriniformes > Cyprinidae > Enteromius > Enteromius unitaeniatus. The sequence goes on from JAUMHI010000069.1 coordinate 11,161,314, forward strand.
ATAGATGAACTGAATTCATGTGGATTATTTGTGAATTATGTTTTTATTAACGGTTTGGACTCTCATTTTGACGGCACCCATTCACTGCAGAGAATCCATTGTTGAGTAAGTGACGAAATGCTAAATTTCTCCAAATCTGTTCCAAAAAAAAGCATTACGGAGGACCTGAGGGTGAGTACATTTTCAGCAAATGTTCAGTTTGGATGACCTATTCCTTCACCTCACTTTTTCCACTTTGCGGCTGTTGTTATGAGAAGTGGAACAATTTAATGGTCATTTCTTGTAAGCAAGTGAGTCACTCGTAAAATGTAACTTTGAATGGCTTATTGTGTCATTCCTGAAGAGTTTTTCACCAAACGTAAATTTGGGAGAGCAGGGACTTAATGCTTCAGTCTGGTCTGTGTCTGAGGGAAAAAGAAAAATGTGCGAGAGAATGAAAGATGATGAAAGCGACGCACCCTGCCTCACGGCTGTCTGCCTAGCTCACAGTGCCCATATCACATTGCTGTTGTTTTCTCACACAGGCCTGCGATAAGCGTCACACAGACATCTAGAAGCCTGAAGACTCACGACAAGCCAGTTTATCAAAAACAAACAAAAAAACTGCATGCTTAATGAGAAACTAGGCAGTCAAATGGCCAGTCCAGAGTCTTGAAACACAGAATCGCCCGAGATTACTTGGTTTCAGCAGCACCTCGATGGAATAATTACCATAACACGGTTGGAGTTGCCAATCTGTTTCATTTCCACTAGTCTGCGTCCAACTACCGGCAGCTGTGCAAACCCATCACTGGCAGCCCAAAGGCGCCTCTCGTGCTACAATCCGCTCACTGTAGAGTCTGACATTGAGCTGACCCAGTCAGAAGTACTACAGGTGGGATCTGTCTGTTTAGCATTTCCTATCAAGTTCTATTAGAGCATTTGGCAGCATTTTGTGGAACACAACCGTTTGCGAACAGTGGGAGCGATGCTTCTCGGAAAAAGATGAGTCACCAATTAGAGATCACAGATTGCTGAACTTTCTCAAATCGTCGATGAAAATGGCCCCTGCTGTGTTACATTTCATTACACAGTCTTCAGTGATATGTCTGGAGCACAGCGAGTCGCAATGGGGAAAATGTAATTTCAAATTTTAAAGGCCAAAAAATCCAAACTCATTAGTATTCTAGTTGATCACACTACCAGAATGTGGCCCAGTTTTCATACTACATTTTGTTGACTTCTCAAAATCTTCTGAACAACATCACGCGGATTTGCAGTTTTGTCCTTCCAGAAAGTCTCACTAGTGTTTCCAAGCATAAACTGTTCTCGTGCTGTGCCATGCAACCACAGACATGTTTATTTGTGCTGTGGATGTAACCACCATCAGTTTGGCCATACAAAAGAAAGGCAGACTCCCTTGACAGGCCACTGAATAGGGCTCATTGCCCACATTTCCATTACAAAGAACCAGACTCCAAATCTGACTTGAGTCTGAACTTGCTGAATGACCAGCTTCCCATCGTACTTTACAACAAATATGTACTTGCCAGGGGGTTATAAAACACAACATTAGTTTTCTAGAACCAGTAAGATATGTGAATAAATTAAGAAATTGGCAATATTTCAGGCCTTATGGCTTGGCAATAGCAATGGGGTCAATGAGGACTGTTTTCGCCGGTCGAAATACACAATGCTGATTAATGTTAAGAAACACCACCAGACTGTTTTGTAAACAGGGTATACCACAGCAAACGATGTACTGGCAACAACATTTATGATATAATCTAACATCGAACTACAAATCCGGTCGTTTTTAAACGAATCACTGGGATTCATGTTGAGTTACATTTCACAATGACTTTCTGCTACATTTTTCGGATGTTATTTAGGTTATGAGGAGAATATTTTTCTAAATTGAAAGTAAATCTAAATGAAATACCTGTCATTTTACGTCACAATTCTGGCTCCTGCTGGTATTATGTGCTGCACAAACATTATGCTCGATTTCAAAAGAGACGGTTCCTAGTTTAATTCAAGGAGTCTCGACTAGGACTTCAGAAGTGGTTGATCCAGTTAGAAAACAGATCCGTAGTGTGAACCGGTTCAACCGATTAATTGAAAAGACTCGAATCAGAAACACGATTAATTTACGAATAGAGGTGATGGCTCGTACAAACCACTGTTCAGGGTTGTCGTTGCCGTTGTCGTTTATAAATAGAAGTTTTGCAACATCTGACGTCAGTTATATGAAGTCATGAGAAATGCTGGAGGTTTGAACATGCCACAATTTACTGTATTGTTTTATAGCTGCTAGTAAGCTTAAATGCATACGTTTTATTTGTAAGGGGCAGCAGGCCTGTATGGTCTGGGCAAGTGTGCGCGTATATATATATATATATATACGCATATATTTAAAAAGGGACAGCGAGCAACGCGATTAAACCCTAGCCTAATAGACGAACCTCAAAAATGATACACACAAACCTTGATTATGTGCCGCGAATGAAGCGCAATTCAAAATACAACACTAGTTAACGTTATATATGAATAAGAAATGATTTACGGTACAGACTGGTTTCTAAACCCCAGACACAGCGCCATGATGAGAGCCAGGCTGCCCCGTCCAGCACAACACAGCACAGCCACACTCTCTCTCCACACACCAGCAGCCTATCAAATAAATAAATATACACAGAGAGGTGACACACACACAAACACCCGACTCACCATCGCCGACCGCTATTAATCCACACAGGGCGAGCAGCGCTACAGCAGTTCGTCGTGGAAGCATGACTGCAAGATTCCCATCTCTTAGCATTAATGCATTCGTTGTGTGTGATATTGACAAGCGAGCGAGACTTCCAACACAACCACAAACCAACCAACCATACACCGCCTGCCAGACTCGGCTAGACAATAGTGGGTTAAAGGGGTGTGACTACTTTTAAAGGGGAGGGCTCCACGCCTGGGCTCCTTTGTTGTGGTGAAATGTCTCTTTACAAGGACTCATTTGTGAATTGGCCCGATGGTCCTGTCTGTAGTTTTGTTTCTCGGTTTCTTTGTAGTCTCATCAGGTTTGTTTTATTTATTCTGTGTCATACGTTCCAGAAATGTGGCTTGTGGCCTTAACGTGGACGGATTGAAACAAGTAACACTGATTCTTGAACACTGGGACAAACAGTTTACAGATCAGGAAAACAAACAAAGTTTATAATTCAGAGAATTATTTTGAGCTAATCTGGATGTATTAACACATTATTCATATTTTTTTTACTTGCAAAAATATTTTTCCTCAAAATTTGGGTCAATGTGTTTTAGGCATATATCATTAGAATTAAAATAACAGTAATTTAATGTATGATGTCATTATGAATATATAATAGTTTAAACTGATTTTGATTTATTAAACAGCCATATCATGTACTATACAAATGTGAAAATTATATTACATTTGAAAAGTGTTGAAATTGGAAGGAAAATGTAATAAATTAAATAAATTAAAATGTTTTGTCTCATATTGCAAGAATCGGTGAAGAGTAAATCATAAACTGTGCTGGACACATTCATTATTACAGAATAGTTTGTTTAATGAGAAAACATTTTTTATTTTAGAATGAGAATATTCGGACATGTATAAAAGCAGTGACACATTTGCAGCTTTTTGATTACATCTTAGTAGTGATCCAGCAGGAGGTGTTCGCTATTCTCCAGAGTCTCAGCATTAATAATTTGACTCCGGAGCCAAAGTTACCTTTGTGAGCTGGACCCACATTGTGCGATGTGTGTGATCCAAAGGAGCTTACAGAACCCCTGTGAGCAAACCCGAAAAGCATTCAGGACTCCCACAAAAACCACAGCATGGGTTAAGCTTAAGAGACCTCAGACCCTCATAACAAATCACTGATTACAAAAAAAATAAGTTCTTGACTTCATCTAGTATGAAAAAGCAAACTGCGTCTTTAGGGAAACAAGTCAAGCATATTCCTATAGGAGCGCTCTGGCTTCTGCCAGGACCTCAGGATGTTTATTTCCTCTAAATAGCAGGGCAGAGGAGAACTTGTGATTTTAATTTTGAGGAATAAAGAGACATTTGATGCACTCAGCATTTGTCCTCCTAATGGCCACATGACACGAGGAGACTCTCGGTTAGTGCATTAAGCTGTATGGGTACGTAAAGAATGATGTACAAGACCTAATCTAATTACACCGAAATTCCTTTCAAGTTGCTCTCAACGCAAAGGTCAAACACAAAGCGTTTAGAGTTGCGGACTGCAGTCTTAAACCTCTATTGTTACCATTAACCTCTTTGCCTTTGCTAGACTGCATACTAATCTGGCCCCTGGCTGTCTATTGTCTATAAAGTAGGGTCATATCTTTCAATTATCAATCCGCATATTTCAGCAGGGCGTTCATATCCGAGTTTTCAACAAAGGCATGTGGACTGGGTCCGCTCTGTGTAAAATGTCACAGCTGATAGAAAGAGGAGTCTGGCCTACCAGAGCAGGGCATTGATACTCTACTCAGCCACCGTGCGCCTGTTAAAAATAACCTCTCTCTGTCTGACCGGACAGGCAGAGTTGGGGAATTATCTCCAGCAAAGCCCCCTCTCTGTGCTCCTCCACAGATGGATATAGCGAGGGCGCAGATATAGATAAACAGGCAGACAGGCAGAAATCAATGCCTATCCTCTCACTCCGCCATACAGTCTGACAGCAAGACAAATGCAGCACGCTGAAGGAAAACTTTGGCTTAGGAAAAAAAAACAGATTAACATCTTATAAATATCCATCAATCACTGGAACATCTGCTCTTTTGGCCTTCTCTGTGTGTCGGTGTGCGTAGGAAGGGATGTAAAGACACCCATTTGGCAGTCTCCTTTCTATGAATAAGATACGTGAGATATCTATTTGCACCGGGTAAATATAGGTCTGTCTGAAACATGATAGTGAAGGATGCATTCAGTATTGTGTCCGTGAAATGTTGTTCAACAACACTGAGGTGTGTCTTGGTAGTCCCCAAGGGGTGTCGGGTCTTTTAGCGTCTCTCATGCCGAACAACAATTCTAACAATTGCTAGATTGCGTGGCTTGTAAGACAGGATACACATTGTTTACGGTTTATAAGAAATGGATTGAGGCAAAAGGAAATAGATCCCTTATATCTCCTTAAGGACTTCTGAAGTGACACCGTATTCATTAACCAGATCAGGCTGTGGCACAGTTTGCTGTGCTGAGACAAAAAAAAGGCACAAGAACCCGATGTAACACTTTGGGGGAGAAAAGAGCAAGTAATGATGCCCTCCAGTGGACAAAACAAGGTTTATGCTCAATTTGACACATTTAATTATTTGTTTGTTTATATGTACACATTATCATTCATGTATAGATTTATAACACTGTATATTTTACTATTTCACTTTATTTTATTTTATTATTTCCCCCTCAAAATTAGTTTGACCCTTATGGTGCAGAGAATATGTCAAAGTCTGCTGTCCCAAAGTTTATTGATACTAAAATAATATAATTTGGAGTGAAAATAATATAATAATAGACATTTTGTGCAAAGGAACTTGTATACAGTTTTTTAAAGATTATTTTTTTTAAAGAAAAGCAATTATATTGTACATTATAAAAAAAGATATAGCACACCTAGGCTGCCCTGGTCTCAAACTCAATTTCCGGAGGGCCACAGCTCTGCACAGTTTAGTTTCAATCCTCATCAAACACACCTGATCCAACTAATCAAGGTCTTCCAAACTTCCAAACAGGTGTGACTTGGACTCTGCAGAGCTGTGGCCCTCTGGGAATTGAATTTGAGACCACTGAGCTAAAGTAATGTGACTAATTTTGTTCTTATAAAAAATATTTAACAATTTATAAAAGTGCACTATATTAATATCTCCTCTGTTTTAATAATTACTACAGATATTCTTATTCTTAAAAAGATGGTCCAATCTTTTTTGAAACCGCTACAAAAAAAGTGCAACAAACAAAAGCATGTGCCAACCTTTCTAGGTTACAGTCATGTTAAGGAAGTGAAGAAATTCAGGAAGCACCACAGTTAGGAAGTCCGGAATGACCCACATCCTGCCTGAAAAAACCTTCTCACTCTCACTGTACTGAAAAGAATTTGGTGGGTTTATCAAGCTTGTTTTAATTTCAGTAACAAATGAGTCAGCTTGTTGAAATATGCAGGTCCTGGAAAAGCATTCGTGTCGATATATTTGAGGAGAAACATTTAACAGCGCAGTTATGGCCTCGGCTTCCCACAGTGAACTAATGTCATGATAAGATAAGCCATGTTCAGTGGAGCCTTTAGACAAGAAGCTTGAAAGGCACATTAGAAGAGTCTAAAAGTACTCAGGTGGATGAATATATCATATGTGTTCATTAGAATTCAACTTCCTTGGCTATGCATGGAAGGAGGTTTATTCTAGAGGTCCAGTTTGAGCTTATCGATGTCGTAGTCATGGTCCTGGTCCAGTTTGGAGAGGGTCTTTCGCACACGCAGAGCAGTGAGTCGAGCTGAAGGGCTATGGAACCAGCACTCTTTCATAATCTTGGCAATTGCAGACAGAATCTTGACATAAAAACAAACCAGAAAAACAAATAATAGTTTATTTTTGTAATTTTCTGATGATCACATGTTTGCCTTAGTTTATAAATGCATGAATATAAGTGACTGCAAATCAAACTACCAAAATAGACACAAAGTGACCCAGATCTCGACTTCAATTCCAAATCAACTTCTCACACAAAGCAACAAGATTCTGTGAGAACTGTGTTGATGTGTCATATCGGATTTGTGTTTCAGTACTGTTAGATACACTGTAGGAAGGATTTTGTGTGGCGGACATAAAACTAATCTAATTTAACAAACAGTTTCAACAAGAAGAGATATGCACTCAAAGGAAAATGTAGTTTCAAGTTCAAATCACAACAAATTTAGCCACTAGCCTGTAAGTCTTCTACTCTTCACATGGCTGCTGCTGAACGGCTGCTTTTCTCTGTCTAGATCATGGCATTTAGCAGGATAAATGTAAATTTCTATCCATTTTCTGTGTTGCATATGCAATAAATATGCTCTCTAGAGCAAGCCTAAAATTAAAGCCCAGAAGATTCATCATAGACTGACAGAATATTTTGTCCCACACACATTTAATGCTTTCCTAACAAATTGCTCCAGATTGCAGCTGTCAAAGCAAAGCCTTGTGTAGAGTCTGACTGGAGTCCAAGTCTTTTCCGAGTCGCTGAGTATGTATCTCTGGCATGCTTGACTATCTTACCGGATGAGAATGTAGTCGATTGTGGAGACTGGGCCTGTGTTGGTCCACGCACACCACTTTCTTCATCTCCTCAAAACTGGGGTCAGAGGGCACCATGTCAAAGAACGGCGGTCTGTACTCCTCCACAATCCCTGATAAAACCACAGAATTAAGGGATTTTATGGGTTTTTGTCAACGTTTGCTGACTACATTGCATTAGAATTTTTTCCTGAAAAAAATGCAGATGTGTGCCGAGACTGAAAGTCTCTTCTGACCATATCTATAAAACAGTGGTTTGGGAGTTTGAAGGTTGGCAGTACTAATACTTCTGTGGGAGGATGACTGGAAATTATCCAGGGAGTCTATGAGCAGCATATGGCAGCTGGCTATTTTTGCATTGTTTTTTGTAAAAACATAATAAAGAAATGTTTTAAAAATGCAAATTGGAAGCTTACATATTTACACATTACAGTGAAAAAAAATTTAATCTGTAAAATGTATTTTAAATGACTCAAATATTAATAATATTAATGCTGCTAAAAGTTCAGTGTTAAAAATGTATTCAAATAAAAACAATAATTTGAAATTGTATAACCAGTTAAATAAATGCACTATTGGTGAACAAAAGACTTCTTTAAAAAAGATAAAGAATTCTTACTGGTACATATATCCCATACTACAAGAAAGATGCATTTGATCAATGTTTCACAGTTAGTATATAGTACATACAAATTATATAAAGGGTTGATTAAATGCTTCTTAAAAAGTGAGAGTGTGTGTGTTAGAGAGAGTGAGAAAAGAGAGAGAACAAGCGCATCTGGACTACATGAGCTGGAGTGCTGACACCAGATAAGATTGTTTATAATTATTGGACTGCTAATCGTGGGTGGATAGAGGAGACAGACGTACCCATGGAGAAAAAACTGAGGGAGGGATAGAGGGGAAGAAAGACGAAAAAACTTATGAGAAAAAATAAATAGAGAAGTCTATCACATCTATGGAATGGTGAAAATTGTTGCTAAGCAACAGAAAACCGAAAGTTAGTTAGAACACTAAGATCCTGCATTCAGAGGAATTGTAATGAAATGTTACCCAATTATTTTTGATAAGTCTTTGCATATTAAAGTTTTCGGGATCAATATTGTATGTAATTTTTAAAGCATAATTAAAATTAATTCCAAGTCATAAGAGCACAGAATAGTGGTGGTGCCACCAAATGAAGTTAAATTATTACCCCATCTTACCATTTACAATAGTTCGACGAGTAATCTCCCACAAGACAAGACCCAGGGCCCAGATGTCAGTTTGTTTATAGGACTCAAAAACGTCAACACGGATACTCTCGTCCAAGACCTCTGGTGCCATATAACGCTTGGTGCCCACCCTCGGGTTGTTGCCCACATCCAGATAATCATTAGACTGGGAGTGAATGACAGCCAGGCCTAAGAGAGAACACAGAAGACATTATGTTTAAAAAGAAAAACAAAAAAGTATTTGCTATCAGTTTAAATTTTACCCTTAATGAAATTCTATATGATTTGTTAAAGTTAAAAAACAAAGCACGGTTTCTTATGCGTTCTGTTATCATGCTTTTATGGAGTTACAAATGTGCTTTAGGCATTGCTAGGTGGTTGCCAGGGTGTTGCTATGTGGTTGTGTAAAAGTTTCAGAGTGGTTTAATTTGTTAGTAAATGTGCTATGGTGTTTTAGCATGTGTTTATGTAGTTGAAAGGTGTTCTTGTTGAAAGGTTGTTGCCAGGGAGTTTTCATACGATTGCAAAGCTTCTCTGGTGGTTGTTAGGTGGTTGGTAAAGTGTTTTGGGTAGGGTGACCATACGTGCCATTTCCCCGGGACGTGTCCTTGCCAAGATTTCTAAATTGCCTAGGTTCTGGCTGTGTTTGTGTGTGCAGACCAATCGATGTATGACATCGGTTCCTTGTGTTTTTGAAAAGCTCTAAAGGTACTTTGAATTTTTCAAAATTTCAATTCGATTCTAATTCGATTTAGACTCACAAGCTTTATTTTGGATTCAAAAAGAAAAAGTGGAAAAACTTAACTTATGCTGTAAAACAAAGAGGTTGATTATTACTATAATATTAGTGATAAGGATGATAAGGTTCAAATTAAATGATTTATATACACATTGTTAAATTTCATGCAGATATAGTTCCAATAATTGTTTTATTAACATAAATGGTGGCTGTCATAAAAACTTGGTGGATTTAATCAAACACAAATTTAACATTGAAGAACAGTAAAAATTATAACTTATAAATGATGATAATAAAATGTTATATGGTGCATAAATTCATCAAAATTCCCTTCTCTAGAGGTCTTTTTCTAGCAGAAAAAAGATCACAGTACATGTTGTTTCTGAGGTAAAATGATGTGCTATTGTTTATAAGCTTTTATACTTACTTAAGTGTTCTGACTGTTTTAACATGTTTTATTTGACAGCAAATGTGCTCTTGCGATTGTTAGGTGTTTGCTAGGTGTTATATAGAGTTGTATATATATTTTTCTAATTTCTCACCCAGGTCTGCGATGCAGCACTCGCCATTTCTCTTCACCAGAATGTTGCGGCTCTTCAGGTCCCGGTGTGCAATGGCTGGTTTGCCCTGCGTACTGAGAATCTCGGTGTGGAGGTGCACAAGGCCGCTGGCGATGGAAAGGCACATACGCAGGCAACCCTCGGGGTCCAGCGTGGTGTACTGCAGGAAGTCATAGAGGGAGCCCAACTCATGGAAGTGCGTGACCAGCCACAGCTGAGTGCTGGAGTTCTTAGACGTCATGTCTGAGGCTATGAAGCCTGATTGCCGTACAGAGAACATTGAAATATTATATTCTGAATCAAACATTGTGTAATGATGGGTAAGTCAAAACATATTGTGGCTGCAGCAGTACTCGCAGAACGATCCCTTCCCACACAAGCAATGAAAAATGCAGTGTGGGTGGAACTTACCCAAGATGTTTTCATGCCTTAGTTGGACCGTGTTGTAGATTTCAGTCTCTCTAAACCAGGACTGTTCATCACGAGAGGAGAAAATCTTGACAGCCACACTCTCTCCCATCCAGGTGCCTCTCCATACCTCTCCATAACGTCCTTTACCTGCAGAAAAAATCATAATAGTGATAATCAGTGCACTGTTATTAAGTTTCTATTTAAAATCTATTTTATATATAATTGTAATATAATTTAATATTCAATTCAATAAAGATAAAATAACATTTTAATACATGATAGATAATAATATTTAAAATACTGTTACAATAAACGTTAATAGTTATTATTTTTTTATTAAATTATTAGGATAATAATAATTTAATTTAATTTAATAGTTTTCAAATTACATTATTTATTATTAATAAGACTATTATTATTAATAATATTGTTACAATAAATTCTGATATTTATGTTCATTACATTAATAGAAATAATAATCTGATTCAAATGAGTGCTCTTTAATCTGTAAGTATACTTTTTTTTGTTAAATTAAGGTAGCATTTACAATATTAAATTATTTAAATTCAAGGTACATTTAAATCAGTATGCCACCACCCTCTCAATTATATTCAGTGTTGTACAGCATGTTTTTAAAAAAAAAACATCCCAAAGTGTTCTCTTACCAACACACTCAACCAGAGAGATCTGTCGAGCCATGGTCCTCTGCACCAGATAAGGCAGGCCGGTCCCACTGCCTGATGTACAAAACTCATCAAAAATGTCCTAAAAAGGAGAATTACACCCACTTAGATTACTGACCCAACAAAACAAATATGACAAACTGAGTCACAACTCAAAGGAACAGTTTGCTTAGAGGCTGCTCAGAAGACTGACTGACTAACTAAAACCAACTAAAGGACTTTGTCTCAAATGATTCTCCTCTTTTAATTACAAAGTTTGTTATCATAAGCACAGTTTATGACATTCTAAACATATTTCTCCATAGATAACATTTTCTCTTCATTGAATCTCATTGTTGTCTATGAGAAACAACAGAGATTTTTCTCTAGCTCATTACAAATAATGAAGTGATAACAGTGATGAAGCTGTGATAACACCCAGCAGTAGTGTTTTACCCCATATGTTGGGTCCCCTCCACTGGGGACTTTGAGCTTGGAAGTCTCATGCTCCACCAGATGGTGGTGCTGTCGCCTCGTACGTAGCCACAACGCCAGCCCACAGCTTACCATCGACAACACCAGCAGCACCAACAACGGCACTCCCACCAGCAGAAGCACGCCGACGGGCTTTTCCTCTGAAAACAGACACAACAGACAGTGACGTGACTGTACCAGACCAGCTGAAAGAATGCTGCATGAAAATGAAAATGTTGTACAGTATATATTTTGTAGTATTTACATGTCTGTATTTACATTCATCAACTTTATATTATAAATTAATATACTTAATATATAAAAATAACTTATTTTTCTGAAATATATAATAAATATACACAGTACACCTACGCATATTATGTAAACATACACTTATTTTGAATATGAATAATCACGATTAAAGGTATGACAGCACTAATATATTTAGTTTTTCTATTTGTATTTGAGTTAAAGAAACATAAGTTTAAATAAACCCTGTTAAACACCAATATAACAGTGAGAGGCAGCAGAGAGCAAACTTCTACAAATATCAGGCCAACCACGGCACAAGAGTCTTTAGTTTTGCAAATCAGTCTCTATATTAACTGTGAAACGTGTAGCGAGCTAAAAAGTGACATACCTGTTTTTTCAGGCACACTGAGGTTTGCATTGCAAAAGTGTGTGTAGCAGCACTTGGAATACACTTCAGGTACAGTAGGCACAAAGCACTGCTCGCTGGAGGAAAGACAGCCCCTGGTTATCCGCTCATAGACTGAACTGTAGAAGCAGATACGGCCCGTGCAGGTGTCGTTTACACAATAGGCGTTCTCACAGCTGCACTGTAAAATGCCCTTCTCGTCTTCATCTATGGACAAGAAAGGCATAATGTAAGTAGCAATTTTATGCATGAATAACATTACAGTATTTCAGTAGTTGATTATATATACTCACTATTCTCTGAGGGTAACTCCGTCATAACTTCATCTGAAAAAAGAAACGAGTTTGTTTGCAACTGTGTCTAACAAAACAGTCCAAGCAGAGCAGGAAGATACATACTTCCCCTGGCTTATTGTCTACTCGGGAAATAAATATCTTCATCACCCTGCTGGATTTCGTGTAACACACAGAAATATGCATACATAAAATTGTGTGTGACAGCAATTATATAACCTCACCTGCAAGAGTTGTGTAACTTCTTGAATACACCAAAACAAACAGTACAGCGAGCATCTCAGAAGCTTTCATGTCTAGGAAAGAGGGAATAGAGTGTAAAAAAAACACTTCCAGCTCCTTTCATTTATTCTTATGCATATATCCCATGCTCCCTTGCACCATCCTTTGAGGATCTGGCATTTACTGTACAAGGCATCGCTCCATGCTGGAGTCATTTAATGGCATAATCATACAGTGACATGTAGTGTTGGAATCTCTTTACAAGCTCTAATGGAAAATAGCTCAATATCCCCTGTCCGCACCAAAGGAAGTCATGAGTTAAAGAATGACAGATGGAGAGGGTCCAGTCAGTCTGTCTGTGTAGCAATTATAGTCAGAATGGGTGGGAGAGGACTTCAGTGGAGGCCTCGCTCTCCTCTGTGCCGCTGGTCCTCGCAGACACTCTGGCTGCTGCACACACAGAGTAAATATTGATGGCTATACTTCCTGCCATTCAGAGACCGCGCCCGGCTAGCCGTCCACATACTCTGGATTGCTTGTTTCTCTAGGTCTGGAAGTCGACTGGTCACGAAAGCAAAATGGCTGAGTGAAAACCTATTATATGAAGATGAGGGAAAACCTGCATGCTGAAGTGTTCTAGGCCAAGGCTGCTTTCAACAAGCAATAGGTGAACACTACACTGGTTTGTTGTATATAGATTATTTATCAAATTATTTGACTAAAAATGTCCAAATATTACATAAAAAAGTATATATATATATATATATATATATATATATGAATAATATATAAACTACTAATTTATATATATATATATTTTTTTATACATGAACTACATTTTTCTCTTGATATCAATGTCTTTTATAATCTATCTACAACATTTCTATCGTTTATAATTTATAAATATTATATAAAATGTCTTAATCGCAATTAATGGCATGGAAAATAAAAGTTTGTTTACATACAGTAATATATGTGTGTGTGCTGTGTATATTAATTATCTATATATGACACATGCATATATATATATATATATATATATTTAACAAAAATATGTTATATTTCTATATTACACATATAATTGGAATATAAATATATAAATGTATATGCATGTAAATTTTTACAAAATATATACACTGTATATAATAATTGCAATTAATCATTTGACAACACTATATATATATATATATATATATATATATATATACAGTATATATAAATAAACAATACTAGAGATTTTGTCAGAATTCTAGCATTCTAATGTAAAATATGAGACTGCATATATGCCGGGTTGTTTTTTTTTTTTTTTTTTAAACCTGTTACATTCATACATTTTAACTTACTAAGTGTTCAAATTGTCCAAATTCATTTTGTAATCACTACATAGCAGCAGGATGCTGAAAACAACAGAACATTTTGTGTAGCCCCAACACTATAATTAAAGTAGGTACACTATATACTTATGTGATGTCATGGAAAAACAGAGTCAGCCATGATGTTTTGAAATGGATCTGAAATTAGAGCCAGAGTTGATGTGAGTTGATCCTTCCCTTCTAAAGACATATCTCATCCATAAAACTGCCTTCAGCAATACATATATGCGAGGTTTCCTTGAATGTTTAATCTATTTATTCTGTGACATTTGTTGAAAATGATAAAGACTAATTCTTTATATAGAAAGACATACAGTGAGATTCCAGCATGAGCCACTTGTCTGAGAAGCAATCATTTAAGCGCAGGTGGGTCAGTGTAAACAACTTTGTCACGTACACTTAGTGCACAAAAAAAGGATAATTGCTAGGCCCTCTGGGGGACGTTTAATGTGGAAAACCACCCCACCCTTTTGGAAATGCTCTCTTCTATCTGGGTACACTGATCTGTATTTCCAAGCTGCCAGGATGTTTCTCAAATCAGATAGTGTCAGTCTTGAATCAAAGCTTCAAGTTAACATGATGAAATGCGATTCCTGTTTCGATGACCTGCTTGTCAGCATTCTCTCTGAGAGCAGTCTAAAGTTAGTCTATGGAAACTAACAGTACACTTTCTAATGCTCCTTCCACTTTTCACTAGACATGCTCTGAAACAAAATAACCCCTTTTGCTGCTTACAGCTTTTTGTTATTTATATTTACATTTATTTATGTTACTATAAGGCTAATAGTAACTATACTAAAGTTACTTACACTGTTGGGTAGGGTGAATATAAAAAAAGGCTTTTTTATTTTAAATCTTCAGATCAAGTTTTTAGGAATGCATAAGTGACAGTGAACCATTTTACTCACTTTGCATTCACTAGTTCATGTTAAGCTATTAAAAGGTTGCGTGTACAATGATAACAACTAAAAGAATGAACAAAATCCTGTTTAAAATAGCTTAGGTGGAGTATGTCTGCAGGACCTCTTAAAAGAATAATAGCCTGTATTGTTAATCTAAAGAAATGAACCAAGAGTTTGACCTAGGATTTTAAAATAGTAAAATAGGGGAAATTCAGCATTCAGCAGCATATCTCTGACTCCATCTTGTAGCTGTAAGAACTTGCCTGTTTTGACTGCAGTTAAAAAGGACTGGTACGCCTCAATGTATTTGTAAGCGCCAGCATTTCAAAGTTATAGAGATAAATGAACTGACCTCACGGTTCATTATAACTATATGTGGGTTTCATTTAGAGCTCTGTCTGTGTCAGTGAGTGCAACAAAGATTGTTTGAACATATGACGTGCAAAGAAGTCTACACAGAATACTGGTATTTGAACTAAGTTATTATTTCTTGTAGTAGTTAATTCTAATGTGACAGCATTATAATGCAGCCCACATTTGTAAGTATGACAGAATCATCCAAGTCTTAGATACTGCATTATTATTAGACATACACACAAAAATGACCAAGCTCTAATGCTTATTTTAAATATCTTCTATTATCAGCTCACCTGTGAAGAGAACATTTCTCAAATACGAATTTAAAGGGGGAACAAGACTATTATTCGTGTTTTTCAGATTTTTGTGGTTCTCTCTTCTTTAAATAATAAAATTGCTGCTAAACTTCAGTTACTTCTGCCCCTTCACAATGGAAGAGGTCTCATCTTAGCATTTATCAACTGGGTCATTCCTGGTATCTGGTAACATTTTGGCTTCACGGTTTTTGGAAAAAATGTTATGTTTTTTTCTTCTGTTTTTAGCATTTTACCAAAATAGCGACATGTTTAACTATATGGAACACATACTGGCCAAGTTGATTTAAAAAAATAAAAATAAATATGGGTAGATTCCACCCTGTTAGGGACATAGTAATCGCAAAATTTTAGTTATGTAAATGTAAAACGATAATGCGCAATAATAAGATGTCCCTTATGCTTCAAAAACTAAACAATTGGTAATGAATAGAATATGTCATGATTAATTAGGAACAGGTACTTTTTTGTGCCCATTTTTTGCCAACAGGGTGGTAAATAATATAAAAATTCTGCTCAAAAACAAATGTATGCTGTTAATGCTCTTCACCTCACAAAATGAGACAAGGATATACTTGTCTAACAGGGTGGAATGGAGCATAACAGGGTGGAACACCATAGTTAAGGTTCTAACAGCAAATGAGCTTTCTGTCATTGTCCTGCATGG
The DNA here is from genome assembly GCA_032359435.1 of Enteromius unitaeniatus. Taxonomy (NCBI): domain Eukaryota; kingdom Metazoa; phylum Chordata; class Actinopteri; order Cypriniformes; family Cyprinidae; genus Enteromius; species Enteromius unitaeniatus. The sequence continues at coordinate 11,177,444 of JAUMHI010000069.1, forward strand.
TTTGCAGTCTGTAATGTTTGAATCTGCACCTGTATAATATTGTTTCAGAACAATACGAAAAAACAAACAAACAAATCCAGATTGCCTTTAGATGCCTTTGGGGGAGAGACATTACGTTTAATTAGGATATTTAGGTTTTCTATTTGAATAATTTTAATGCAATTTGTTTATGTTGGCAAATCAGATTTTTTTTTTTTTGGTTTTATGGAGGTAGATTAATTAGCAGTATACAATAAATACTATTTATTTTAATAGTATTTCCACCCTGTTAGTTACACATTCTACACTGCTGGGTTTATACAATTTTGAGCTAAATTAGCTGTAGTTTTTTGAGTGATCATTGTTTAGCCTCTAACCTTATTCAGATGAACATAACTTTTATAACTATGTCAGATATGTTTTTTTTATTGGACAAACATTCTCCATAATATAGCCTTTAGTGTGAGAAGTAGGAGAACATTTCAAAAAGTTAAAAAGGTAGGAGTGAGAGTTGACATTTACCTCCACTTGTACAGTTGAATTCCAGCAAAACAACAACAACAACAACATTATAATCTATTTTGGAAGGCGAGGAAGTACGTACTAACAGGGTGGAAGATGACTTTAGGCACAGGGTAAATGAGGAAAATTGTCAAAAAGCCCATAACCCATAGTTTATCCTTTCATGGTTTATATTTCTAGTGAAAATTTGATTACTTTACACAAAGGACATATATCATATGCATACATTGCATCAATAAAAAGATGTGTAAAAAACTAAATATTACTTTTAATACCTCTTCAATTGATAAAGTAGACCTAATTTATAATTTAAGCAATTTCTTGGAATGACCCAACTATTCATGAACCTTTCATTGAAAACGTTATCAGCTTTACATTCTAAATAGTATTCATAAATATTAATGAATTACGACACGTTAACCAAAAGAGCAAATTCAGAGAGAGAGATAAAAAGGAGATTAGAAAACAGAAAGGGTGGTTTACCTGATTTTCGTCTTGCGCTCACTCACGAATTAAGTTGATCAAACTTCATCTGTTTATGAAACTCGTCTCTCATTACTCAGAGCATACAACTATTATCTCCTGACGGCGACTGTAGCGAAATCAGCGGCGCAACTCATATCCAGATGTGCTGGATCCTTAACTTTTTCCACATCCTGGTACTCTCGGTGTAAACTCTTCAGTTAAACTCTTTACAGTTCAGTGTTCATTCCCTCACAATCCGATATGTCCCTTTTCCTCAAGCGAAATGTTACGCGGATCGCCGTAATGCAGAACATATCGAGTCGAGGCATATATCTCCAGTCAAATCTCGAGCTGATAAACCGAAAACAAGAAACTGCTTCTCGAAGAAGAAACAGTCTTCTTCCGCTTAGAAATAAACATTCCCTGATCGAGTCCTGGTGACTCCATCTCGATAAGTGTAAAGCACACTTTGAGCAATGTTCTTGATTTAGGGGTTAGATTACAGATTTTAAAATATACAGTTTTGTCCCACCCCTCATTGTCTAAACCGGGGTTCACTTGGAATGTGCTCTCATAGCTGTTTTCCTGTTGCTGCAAGACCTTTCATTTTTTCCACGTCTGTTTTTTTTTTCTCTCATAGCTGGTTGCTTATGAATAGAACTTCATGGAGGATTCATGTGCCTTCTGAGCAAAAGTGATCTCCATAATCCAGTTTTACTTGAAAATGAACAAAGTATTGCATTATCACTTAAAATAAATGGATTCATTAAAAAAACATTTTTGTTCATTGAAGTTGCCATTCAGGGTGATGTAGCCGTAATCTGAAGGATCTGAGCTGGTAACCAAAAGGAAACTGAAGGTTTAAAACATTGCAAGGTTTTCATAATGAGTTGTTATTCAGTGGAAATGCACGTTTTTGCCATTTATTGTAATATTTGACAGCAGTTCAGGTTTAGAAATAATTTCGGGTTCTAAAATTGTGTAATGTTTTTAAAATAAGTTGCCTTATGCCACTGATGCATTTATTTATTTATTTAAAAAAATGCATTAAAAATACAGTAATATTGTTGCATTTACATTGTCAAATAACTGTTTTCTATTTGAATATATTTTAAAACTTTTTACTGTGATAGCAAAGCTGAATTTTCAGCATCCGGTCTTCTGCATCATGTAATTGTTCAGAAATCATTCTAATATGCTGATTTGATGCTTAAAAACATATTGTGTTATTATAATTGTGAAATCAGTTTACTTTTCCTTGATGAACAGAAAGTTAATAAGAACAGCATTTATTTGAAAATTATTTTGTGACATTATAAATGAGTATAAATTGAGTATGTTTTTGGAAACAGTAATGTTCTTGTCTTAAGTAGCACAAAACTAATGAAACATGAACAAGACTATAATAACGATACACAATTTAATAGGACAGGGTTATCAGTAACCACGTAGATGGGGTTTTATCTTGAAAAACTCTTTGAACACTGCTGTACATTTAAATAAAGATAAGACCAAATTCTGGTCCGAATCTCCAAAGCACAGCCAAAATCATAACAAATGGCAAAACTGAAAACATGCAGGATATTTAAGAGCAAATGTATGTTAATTTTCACAAATTCACATTAAGACTAGAACTTTGATCTTAAATTTGAAAATTGATGTGCATAAAAACATCATTGTGACTAGCAAAACTGGTGATCCTGAGGCCATATATTGCTTTTAAGTAGATTGGACACAGATGGACAGTTGGTTTATTTGATGGGACAGTGCTGAGGGCAGGGCGGCCTGAGGTTATGGTGACATCTCCCTCTAAAGCTTGAAGCCTCCCATATGGTCCAGTGAGGCAGAGAGGAATCTCAATAAACAGCATGACAGCTCCAGATATGATAGAAATACAAATCCCATCTTTCATTCATTACAACATAATCAAGAAATTAGTTCCAAGAATAATATTAACTTAGACTGCATCATAACACATGATAGAAAATGTCCATGCTGTTTCCTTTGGAGACCATTTCGTTCTGCTTTCTTGGCTGGTGATTTCAGACACAGCTGGCACTCCTCAGATCTGAGGAGAGGAGAAGAAGAACTGTTATTTGAACAGCATTTGTGTATTTATTTTCCCTGTTCCCATGATATGTGTGATTTGGAATTTTGTCTTTTCTCAGACTCCTATTAACAGCAGCACACACTAACTTGTTTCCACATGACTGCCTGAAATCATTTTTGCTGAGAAATTATTTTGAGCATGAGACAACATCTCCACTTCCCTTTTAACCACTTCTGAAAATGAATTAGAATAATTCATTCTCAAACCAGCGGGTCTGAAATGTATGATGTTTTGTTTGAAACGTCTTAATGCAATAGTTCACATAACGAATAACTGATAATGGGATGTTCACTAGCTCATCACATTTGAGCATTCAGCAGTCCTGTATAGTACTGTACAACCAGAAGTAAATTTTACTTCCATCTAAGATGTAGATGAGATTGTTTCTTCATTGGAAAAGATTTGGATAAAGCATTATTAGCAATAGTGTATATCACTTATGGGTCCTTTGAAGGGAATGGGTGCTATCAGAACGAAACAGCTGATAAAAACATCACAATAATCTACAAATAATCCACACGACTCGAGTCAATCAATTAAAAGTTTACTTCACCCAAAAATGAAAATTCTGTCATTACCCACCCTCATGTCGTTCCAAACTCTTAAGACCTTTGTTTATCTTCAGAACACAAATTAAGACTTTTTTTTATGTCAGAGAGCAATTTTTCTCTCCATAGACAGGAATACAACTGAAATTAGCAGTTTCAGAAATGTAGCACAAACATCTGTCCATGTGAGATCAGTTTAACTCTTTAACATCTCCTGAATTGAAAAGGCCATCATTTAGTTGTTTTGATCTTCAAATCACTGCTTCCAGCAAAGTGTTCTCCAATGAAAAAGTGGTCTCGTCTGAATCAGAAGAGGAATATGCACCAATAAAATAACTTTAACAAATGAAAACGGTCTGAAACTGTTAAAAGCTAATATGCTGGGAGATTTTGAGGACAATAGAGGATGGAGTTCCCTTTCAGTCGGTCACTTCGACGTCACGTCGGAGACCGACGAATAGGAATCTCGCTTCGAGATGCCAAACAAACTCTGCGTGTATCTAAACACGCC
>JAUMHI010000069.1:11200153-11227914 GCA_032359435.1 Enteromius unitaeniatus
CATCCCTGCTTAGACTACTGCCCCCGCGACCCGGTCCCGGATAAGCGGAAGAAGATGGATGGATGGATGGATGGATGGGTATTTTAGTTTAGTTTTATTTTCCCTTAATTGCTTTTAATATTTTTTGTTTGTTTTTGAGCTGCTTTATTTTATAAAATTGTTTTAATTTAGTTTTTGTTAACAGCATTGGTTGTCTTTTCTTTAAATGTGTCTTTAATAATATTAATGACAATTACATTTACAATTAATCATTTAGCAGATGCTTTTTTTTTTTTAACGAAATCTCTTGTGTTTATCAACACTGCATTTATTTTATGAAAATACATTAAAAACAGCAATATTATTTTTATTTTAGGATACATTTTAAATAACTGTTTACTATTTTTATATATAAATTAAACATTTTTGTGCTGCATGATATTTTTGTGTAAACTGTAAGATTCTTTAAAAAACACATAATTTATTAGAATATATAATTTATGGTAACAAAGTATTTACTGCCACATTAAATCTGCATATTTGCTGAATAAAAATATTAATTTCTACACTGATTAGGCAGAAGTTAATGAAACTAATTAGACTCATGTTTAGAAATGTATGGCAGCCTCCTCCTCCTTCTTAATCTTTGTTGTAAGTTTTAAAGTGGGCAGCTATTATGAATTATATCTGACAGCTTCTGTGTCCTGAGCCCAGCACAGCTGCCTTATTTGGGTTATTTGCTGCTTTTTATGCTTGCACCATGCCAAAAGCCATGTGTCATCCATTCAGACTGGATAGGAAACAAGAACGATGGTGAAAGTACACGAAGAGAAGGAGGAGGACGAAAAAGTAGGAGATAGAGGAGGAGGACAGAAACTTGCGGATTGTTCTAAGAATTTGTGTGTTGTTGTGCAAGGGAGGCACAATAGAAGATGAAATTGATGTAGAGAGGGTGGAGAAGAGTCGGCTGAAGGGGTGGTAGATACACACAGCCAATGACAATCCAGAAAGGCTGACTCATGAGTGGTTAGATGTTCTGTTCACAAAAGGTCCCAAAAGCCAAGGAACTTGCAAAAACAAGTTACTTTTCTCAAAGGATAGGAAAGGAGAAAGAACAGAAAGCTATCTTGACGGTTTACTGTAGTGTGGTTAACCCTCTCTCAGGAACAACCCCAGTTTTGGGGGGAGGGGGAGAGAGGCCTGACTGAGACCCACAGCAAGACCTTCCCACCTGTGTAAAGGACAGGAGCCAGAGAAGACGCTTTAGTTTGGGCAGCAGCACTTTCTCGTCCACTTTAAACTAGACAAAAACAGACCAACGTCCTCTATAATTCATTATTTATGTGCAAGACGTTCCAGAGGATCATAGAAAATTGGAGCTGGGCTTCGAATCAAAGCTCTGGCACGACAAACCATAAGAAACAGGAATTTTGAAAGAGGGAGGGAATAGCGACAAGGAGATTCACATAGAGACTGCTGGAATATGAAGTCTCTTCCAAAGAACCAGGGACGAACCGACCAGATTTTGGGTGCTATGGCGGATATGCTGACATCTCTGGCAATACCCAATCAGAAGTGGGTGAGTGACTTCTGTGGCCTTTTTACATTTGTACTTACTTGTCTAACAGTATTAATGCAACACACATGTGACTATTGCACAATAATATCTTCCCTAATTTTCCATTTTGTGACTTTAGGTTTTATATAAGTAGCATTTGCTTTCATAAACGTAAGCAAGATTTGCATGAAACTCAAAATAATGAACGGCAGCTGGTTTTGCATGTTTGGAGAACAATTCACATGCTTTTTAAATTTACTGTAACTTAGCATGGTCATAGTCATAATTGACTGAGCAGTTCCTGTAATTTTTTTCAGAGATGATAAAGATTAACAGCCAGTGAAATCAGAAAAAGATGCATGACGGATAAGCTTATTGTCAGTCATCCAGTCTAGCTGGCTTAAGTCCTGTAATAAACTTGTGCCAGTTTATAAAAGGAACTATTTGAGACGTGCTCCAGATTGTGTAAATTTGAGGAAAAGAAATGACAGATGAACTTGAAAAGTGGAGTGTGTGCTTCCTCTGTACGTGTGTACAGCTTTAGAAAAACAGTTGGTAGAAAGATTAAATGACCCTTTGTTTGTGAACATCCATGTTTAAAATCATGTCATAACAATAGCATCTATCAAATAGGGAACACATCACAGATAGGAAAATAATTAAGGGATAAACAATGAAGTCAGGGAATGACAAAAGTGTTTTGAAGGAAAACTATGCAAGACTGCTGTGACGGGTTGCAGTGACACACGAAACACACTCTCTTGGGTGTTTAGGAGGAATTTGGGTGCACTTGCAGGAACAGGAAACTAGTACTGATTAAGACATCTCCTTATAAACAAACACATGCATGCCATCTTCTCAAAATAGCTGTCAAGCTGTAGGTCTGATTTGCTTACTTTTTTTTATGTTTTTTTTTTTCAAACCACTCTGATGAACCTGTCACTCAAACTGTAAGACATCAAAAGAGCATGAAGGAAAAAAATGGAAATATAATTTTACCCATTTATTTAAACTTATTAAAGTTTCACACACACACACACACACACACACACACACACATATTCATATATATATATATATATATATATATATATACACACACACATACATACGCACACACACAGTTCAAATACCACTCTTTTGCATTTTTAGTTCCATTGTCCTTGCCAAAATAAAGTCTGAGGAGGAAAACATTTGTGTGAGGAATGTTAGGACTGGATGGTCGGAAGCCTTCTGCTAAGAACATAAAAGTAAATGTAACATACATAAAAAATGTCCTAGGTCACTATTAGTCTATTGAATAAAGAATTCCCAAAGTATAATTATGAAAATATTATCCTGCAGTTGTAGTCAACCTTTGGATTTCTTAAATATTTTCTCTAAAATCTTTATTGCCTTTATCTTAATCTTCATCTTCCGTATTTGTTATGGCTCAACCTAGGTAGGGCAAAGAGAAAAGCACTAAAACAAACTAAATTTATGATGAATTAAAGGGTTGACACATACACACCATTCAAACATTTGGGTTTTAACCAAAGTGACACCAAACCAGCATATTAGAATTATTTATAAAGGATCATGTGACACTGAATACTGAAGTAAAGACTGCTGAAAATATTTACCATCACAGGAATAAATTAAATTTGATATTTAAACAGTTTTTAAAATTTTAATGGTATTTTACAGTAGCACAGTATGGCTATATTGTTTATTGTATTTTTGATTAAATATATAAATGCAGCCTTTGTGAGAGTTTACAACCTTTTTTTGAAAAATATTACTAAACTGGAAAAGTTAATAAAAAAAATGTTAAACATTCTTTAACCATTATGTGTGTGCAAATATTAAATAATAAATTAAATCTGTAAATAATTAAATAAAAATGACCCCGGCTGTGAAAACCCAGCTCAAATTCATTCTTTGTGATGCAGTTTCCTAAAATCAAAAGTTGAAGACCAATCTGTGAAAATGCAACCTTGATATCTTTAATTTTGACTGATTAAGTCCATGTCAAAGATTGAAATCCTAGTTTATTTAATTGGTTAAAATCAAACTTTGATGCTTATCTCATAATTAGCTTTTGAGACTTTATCCTGGATTTCACAGACAGGGTCACAAATACCATGAAACGTTTTATTTCAAATCTGAAAGTTAGTATTTACTGCTGAAAATACACATTTTAAGTATAATTTGTGACTGTCCATCTTTGGTTGTAGAGCTCGGAGGGTATTGAGCACTTGAGTGTGGCACAGGAACAGAAAACAGGAAAACAACGCCCATGGGAAACAGAGGGACTGAATTGGGATGATATGTCCCGGGACAGCCTGGAAAGAGTACAAAGAAGAGACAGAGCAAGTAAGACACAGCAACCATATTAGGTCAAATAATATTTGACTCGACTATTAGCAGGTAAAACATACACAACAAAAGTTGCCAGTGATCAACTCCAACGTGATGGATATGTCCCACACAGAAATAACCTATATAAACATATATGTTTTAATAAAAGTTTTGATTTAGGTTTTTAATATATGTGACGTATATAAAATGGGCCGTTTTCCTATATTATATGTACATATATGCACATACATACTGTATATGTGTACATATACGTGCATACATGTACCTATATAGGTACATATATGCATGTATATGTGTGCATAAATGCACCTATATGTTCACCTATATATTAGTAAAATTATTAAAATATATAAAAATTATTCTTAACCTGTCCAAGTGCACACACACACAGCAGTGAGAAGTGCTCTAGGGTCTCACCTCAGTCATGGTATTGAAGGTGGAGAGAGAGCTGATTATTCATTTTCACAACCTACAATCCCTGTCAGACCTGGGACTTGAACCCCAAACCTTTGGGTAATAAGTCCAACTCCCTATCCATATAGGCAGCATATATATTATCATATATGTGCATTTATACTTCATATAGGTTTCATACTGTATATGCGCATATATCCTCATATAGGTTCTTTCCATGTGGGTGGAGCCACACATATAAATAAAAAGTGTATGCCAGTGTTGATGTTGATGTAAGGCCATGTTCCTGTATAAAGCAGCTATCATTTCTGTTTGAACTACACCTCACTTCTGCTACATGTGATATCAGGAGTTGTTTTGATCTGCACAATATGCTCAATGACAGAGTGATATCCTTATTATGGGCTGAAAAAGGCGTCTTTCTGCTGCACTCAACCCATAGTACAAAAACAAACATTCTGGCCTACAGTGTTTAGGGTTTGCCAAATATTTACAAGTTCAGTTAACACTATCAGCATGTTTTGGGCGCTCACATGAAATTATAATGGTTTCAGCATGGGCTGAAAATAGCTTCACCTGATTTAAAGGCCATAGTTTGCTTTTCATGAAAAGTGTAAACACTGTGGCACTATCAAAACATTCAGTTTGATTGACTGTTCCATTAGCAGTAATTTAGTAGGCTTTTATTGGATAAACCAATGGCTACCTGTTTGTCTGTCCAATGGAAGATGGGGTGTATAAGCAACCTGTTTGAAAACACTCATTGAATGCTTGTCAGTACTTGCCCATGCCCATTTCTCCAGCCCATGACCTGGAAATCTTCATCCTTGATGAAGATGTGGCGTCTACTGTAAAAAAAACTAATAAACAAACAAAAACACAATTAAATAACACTAATAATGTCTAATTTAATGTGCAATATTTAATGTCTGACTTTACTTCTAAATAAATAAATACTAATAGATGCATTATTGTTTCTTTTTCACATCTATAACAACACGTTTGACCTTATTCGAGGAGGTAAACCATACATAGCCTTCTAGTTTAACTGCATTTTACTTTTTTTCATAAAACTAGACTTTAACAACAATGCCAGTAAGTGGTGACAAGTAACTGTATATTATGAGTTACTCACTGAATTTCTTTAAACAAACTGATTCAATTAGAAACGGAACAACTGACATGAGTGAGTCATTGAATCGTTCATTGGAACATACTACATTCAGGAAACTAACAGTTTGTGTTTGTGCCAGTATGTGTTTTGCTTGAAGATATGCATCAATGCTGGTTTTGTTTCCTTCAGTACTCTTGTTCACCAAACTAGACATATTCAGAAAGTGTTATGTCTAACATGTAAGTAACTCATTATTATTTTTGTTTAAATATGTTGACTGTTGCTGTGTGTATTAGCATGGTCTGCTCGTGTGATATATTTGTCAACAGCTGGATGCAATTACAGCAGCAAAATTATTGTATGTATTATTATTTTAACTGCAGTCCAACAATGGAAGTATGAAGGGGTAAATAAGGCTAATGATGTGTTTTGGATGTGAGTGAGTTTATGTTGGGTGTAGGTAGTTCAGGTAACAGAGCTGTTATCTGATCGGCTCCATCACAGGTCTAAACGGGTGGTTAATGAACCACACCCTGTAACTACTGCCTGAATTTATAATCAGACTTATTTAATCAAGTTGTAGAGAGGAAACGATCTTTTCTAATCTTCCATGACGAAAACTGCTCTGAACAGCTTCCAGATGGGAAACCGTACTCTCCTGACTTTGGCCAATATCAGGAAAGTGCAACACTTGTTGTAGCTATGATTATTTGAAGTCAAATGCATTAAATTGAGTTCCTCCCAACAAAAAAGAGCTTTGTAGTGGGATGGGTGCTGAATACTGAGGTATGTGACATGTAGTCAGGTCACTAAATTTTCAGGACGTAGTGTATAGGAAAGCAAGGAGCCCTAGGATGTTTGTTGTAAATGAGACTGCTTAGAAGAATTGAAGTGTCAAAGCTGTAGCTTCTAAATATTAGTTTAAGACATACCAAGAGCAAGCACCGGTGCCCATTTAATCAGGGTTGCTTCCTTATGCAAGTTTACTCATTTTGTTTACTTTAATGGCGTGAATGAAAACTAAAATCTGTAAACCAAAATTCACAAGCGATGACCGAAACAACTTATTCTCAACAGGATAGTTCACAGGATGTTTTGCATGTCATTTATTCACCATTATGTCATTCTAAACCTTTATAACATTCTTGAAACACCAAGAGAAGTTCTGAAGAGATTGCAGCACACTGACTGAGGACTTAAGCTTTCAAGCTTCAAAAAAGGATGTAAAAGCAGCATTGTGTGTTCATAACACCCTGCTCTAAATTACAAGTCTTATGCAGCTGTACAGTAGTTTCAGAGCACACCGTTCACAGAAAATCTTGTCTCCAGTAACCCGATTATACGGTATCTCAATCAAAATGAATTAAGTAACCAGAGCTGTGTTTCCCAAAGGCATCATAAGCTTCAGTAGATTGTAGAAAGCATTGGCACCAATGGTCTCTGATCTGCTTATGATAACAAAGCAAATCAGTGCGGTCCAATTGAATCAGTGAACGACATTAAGGTGAGTTAACAGTGACACAATTTTTTGTTGCTTTAATTGTTAAACCAAATAAGTTCTCAAAAGAACTTTAGCTATTCTGTAAGATGCAGTCTCTTCAAGTTAATACTTTTCAGTTCCCCATCAATAAGTGAAATTTCCATTCCTTGCTTTGTCTATGGCTAAAGAGGCCCCTGCAGTACTAGAAGAGCTAGAGGCACAGGAGATCACCCATCTGTTAAAGATTAGAAACAAGATGCCGTTTAGCAGCTTCAGTGGAATCACGGGACAGTGCCAGCATTCACTAAATCACATGCAGACGTGTAGCTTGCACACATTTTTTTTCTTTTTACTCCTTTTTCTTCTCTTCCTTACCCAAACTTATGTCCGGCAGTCCATTCAGGACATTTTGTTGGATAGAAGCCCTTAAGTCTTCACTAAATCCACAAGCTTCACTCTTCACTCTAGGACTCTTTTAATGGGTCATGTAGCTCTTTCATAACAGGGTTGACTGTGGATGATGACACAAATGTTCAAAACGATATCTATGTCCTTCAATTATTTTCTTTTGTGTGGTTGAGTGCTGGAAATCCACAACAAAAGGATGCAGCAAGAGCATTTTTCCAAGGTGAATGGCTCATACATACAGATTCCTGGGCCTCAGATAGTGCGAGTGACATAATCAGATTCCAGTGCTAAGATATATTTGCTTTAAATTTTTCATGTGGAGAAATATTTCACCTTTTAATATTAAAGGGCACTGAGAATTATTTGTTGTTTATAATTTTTCACTTTAGTGGTTCATGTGCATTCAAGATTGAGTCTCATAACCCTTGCGCAGTATTTTTTGTTCAAAATTATTTCTTCATTCATTATTTAGTTACAGCAAAGCTGTTTGGCTCTGTCATGTGTTGCTTTCTCTTGCATTCAGGAAAAAAAACATGCTTTCATCACTGCAGTAGAAGATGCCTGCTGTGCAAACAGATTTTTTTGGGGTGCTGATATTCGACTTAAAACATTATGTAACAGCGTATCTCAAAAATTGTCTCTATACACACACACACACACACACACACACACACATATATATATATATATGGTTTGTTCTGCAAGAAATGTTCATCCATTCATAAGTTGGGCCATTATAAAGACCCCCTTTCCACATATTCCTTATAGACTAAAACAACAACACACAGCTGGGGGAATGTGGAGTAAGAATTCCCAAGAGATCCATAGGCTAAGCGAGTCCCAACCTTAAAAGGTGTTTTGTTACCAAAAGACTGCACTGCTTTTGCTGCACTGCCACACTGGGGAAAATTTGTGGTGGTTGCCTCAGGCTTTCCCAGTGTGTGTGTGTGTGTTTTCACGTCTATATGTTTTATTGAGCACATTTAAAGCATGTCATACCTTTATTAGAACATAAACATTGACATTTATTGCTACAGTGTGTCTGTTATTCAACCTAACTTCCAGATTTCAGAACTGAAGTAGCAACATCCTTTAAATTCATGAGAAATAGTTGGCCACACCCCATAGAAAAATTGAATTTATTTGATTAAAATAAGTCAGAGCTAATGCATTGTGGGAAGCCTTTGCACATTGGCCTAGAAAAATGTATAGAGTATATCATTTGGTTGTTTTATTTCTTGTTAATATTCGATTATTCTGTCTGATAATGTTCTGTCATTCTGTCAGAATCAGTTTTTGTCACAGAAAATTATACTTTTATTTACCCAGAATATGTTAATTATTCAAAGGTGACTATTTCAATTAAGTTTAATGATTTTCTCTTTTTTATATTATTTTAATTTGAACTCTACTCAATTATATAACAAGAGTTGTTAAAGGCAGGGTAAGTGATTTCTGGAAGCCAATGTTGATACCAATCCAAACACGCCACTATCCCGAAGGGGTCTTGTCCCTATTTTGGTAGCTCCGCCTCACACATATGTAGACTACGCAACCAGGCAATGATTAGTTCTGTGAAACCAAGCAGAACAAATGTTACACTGTGTCTACATGGGACACCAGTGGCATGACAAAATACTATAGAAGTCATTATAATCAGTGATGCTGTGGCGCGGCACCAATTACAGGCCTTTTTGCTCCTTGCTCCTGCCTTATCGTTCCGCTTATCGTTGCCATTTTTGGTTTTTATCTTTCTGTTTCTCAGGTCATCTGTTCAATGAGTGCAATCTCCTTCACATCATTAGTATACACACCCCTTACTGCTGATTGGCTAAAAGTTTGTTTGGGTACTTGGCCCCGACTCTGTTTTCTAAAGCATTTTTGAAAAATCACTTACCCTGCTTTTAAGGAGCACCAGCTCTTTCCTGATTTAATTCTCCAAAGCAGGAGACACATTGATAAACTCCTGGCCTCTAGGCCAGAAGCCAAACCTTCACACCCAGCAACCATAAGCCATCATCCTCTCAATCAGCTCCTAGAACAGTTTAAGCTTGTGTCAGGAACATCGTAAAGCTGTAGGGCTGTTTGGTTATTTCTTTGCGTTGTGTTTATCCACTGGATGTTGATATATGGTTACTGTTGTGTGAGATGTATCCCATTGTTGAAAGATCTGAGGTTTAGGATGGGGTTTGGGAATCAGATGGGTAATGTCGTATACGTTGGTCTGTTTTGTTTTGCCTCTTTGGTGCTAACTGTTGCTTTGTTGCCCGTTAATCAGAGCAGAGGTTGCTACACCTTCTCCCAAATGCTTAGCCAAGTCCTTATAATGAACAGTGCTCTTGGCAGATGGTCTTTGATCTAAAGTTGAGAAAAGAGTATCCTGACATTGTTGAGTCATTGTCCTTTTGGCTACAGGGCTGAGAGAACAACATTCATGCAGACAGAGACAGTGGTTTGCAGAGACCAGGTCTAATGATCAGCTGCTTTATGTATCAGTGAACAAAACTGGTCCACAGATGGCCTTTCCACACTGATATGTTTTATGAACAGAAATACCAGGATGAGATAAAGGGACCAAAAGGAAATGCATGCTGTTCTAGTCATCGGAATAAGATGTAAGAGGGGACTTTATATGGAAATAGTAGCAGAAGTACACGGCTGAAAAAAATAAAGGGAACACTTAAAAAACACAATGTAACTTAAAGACAATCAAACTTCTGTGAAATCAAACTGCCCAAATAGGAGCAACACTGATTGACGATCAATTTCAAATGCTGTTGTGTAAATGAAATAGACAACAGGTGGAAATTATGGGCAATTAGCAAGACACCCCCAATAAAGGAGTTCTGCAGGTAATGACCACAGACCACTTCTCAGTTCCTATGCTTTCTGGCTGATGTTTTGGTCACTTTTAAATGCTGGCGGTGCTTTCACTCTAATGGTAGCATGAGACCCACACAAGTGGCTCAGGTAGTGCAGCTCTTCCAGGATGGCACATCAATGCTAGCTGTGGCAAGAAAGTTTGCTGTGTCTGTCAGCGTAGAGTCCAGAGCATGGAGGTGCTCCTCCAGCAGGCCACAAATGTGCATGTGTCTGCTCAAACGGTCAGAAACAGACCCATGAGGGTGGTATGAGGGCCTGACATCCACAGGTGCTTACAGCCCAACACCGTGCAGGACGTTTGGCATTTGCCAGAGAACACCAAGATTGGCAAATTCACCGTTGGCGCCCTGTGCTCTTCACAGATGAAAGCAGGTTCACACTGAGCACATGTGACAGATGTGACAGTCTGGAGACTGTGTGTTCTGTAATTTTAAACAGATATTCCTTACATAACCTCTGCATTAATTTGTGGTTGAATGGACTGTTGCATGTCTAGATGGTAAGAAGGATTGTGTTTACACCGGATAAACCCATATGTTTAAATATCTCATCACTAATCTTTGAAAATCCTGAAAATCCTCCTCAGGACATCTTAGCACATAGATTTATAGGATCTGGGAAGGAGTGTTTAGCTGAGGTGCAACAGTGTAAGTACAGTACGCAAAGGATGTGAAGTTCTAGTGAGAGGGATTGTGGGAGGAACCACTCGATATGTTTCCCATCAGTCTACAGAGTACAGTTGATAGCATGTATATATGCCTATGAATGATGTGTATTTAAATGTGCATGTGTCTGTGTCTTTGAGTTCACTTTATTGACCACATCCTGTTAAATTGTAAAAACCGGAAATTAAATTTGTTGAATTAAGCTATATTTTTGGCTCCATTTTGAAGATAGATATTTATAGATTAATTGATTTTATTTTTGTTTAAATATATCTCTTACGGCCATCAAGGCTGAATTTATTTGATAAAAAAATATAGTAAAAAATATATATATATATATTGTGAAATATTATCACAGTTTACAATTTGCATATATTTTACAAAGTAATCTATTCTGGTTAATAATTTTAAGATTATTTTATGAATAATGTTCAAAAGAAAAGCATTCATTTGAAATAGAATCTATTGTTACAATATATAATGTATCCTTGCAGAAAAAAAATCATTTATTTAAAAAATAATTAACAGGAAAACTTTATTCTGTATAAATTTTCTTTTGATTAATTTATTAAATGAGTAACATTTAAAATAATGCTAATTTATACAAGTGTAGTCATTTATCATTAAAAGGTTTATTATTAAAATGATCTAATGTTAGGGTATTGTCACGGACGCTGTAGCAGGCAATAGGCAGAGAGGTGGCGATGAAGTTTAACATGAACTTTACTTAAATTCTAAAAACAAAAGAAAGAACTACACACATCCAACAACCTTGATGAATCCACAAGATACAAGACAAAACACAAAGGCTTAAATACACATGAGGGAACTGGTGAGGCAGGTGAGGAACACAGGTGGGGCGGATAAACTCATTAACTAAACAAGAACTGGAACATGACCAAATAAGGAAAAACGAAACCAAAACATAACTGTGACAATGAACAAAGACATAAACACAGACATGGGCATGACAGGTATAAAAATACCCTAAATGGGATGTGTATGATAACGTGTTTATGGGTAATAATACTGAAAAGTATTGTTTTTGAATGTCATAACTTTTAAATTCCACTTTGTATTACAATCTGTATCTCGTCTGCAACCTAATTTCAAACTCAGCAGCTAATTTGAAATGTAAATTCCCGATTCAGTTCTAAATATCCCTTGTATCTGAATACGTGAGTGAGTGTGTGTGCACACATTTTTGTATATATTTTTGTGAGAGTCCTGGCCAATCTCTTGGCTGAGGTTGGGAGACAGACCAGCAAACAAAGTGCAGAGCATACAACACCAGCTCACTGCAGCCAGCCGGCTTTCTGCCAGCTGTCTCTCTGTTCTCCCACACTGCTGCCTATTCATGCAGACCTTAATTGGAGCTCCTGCTTTTAGAAAGAGAAAGAATGAGAATTCGAGAGGTCTAAACATCCCAATAAAAACACAGTATGGCAAAGGCACTGCAATGTATGATTTAGAACGGGTTGGTGAAGGGGAATGGAAAGACTTAGTCTAAGTCTCTTAAGTTTTCATCTATACGTGTTCATCAATACGCGTTGATGTAAAATAACTTGGGACAGCTGTATTGGTTATTGCATGACTGCATAATTGCATATTTAAGCTTGCTGACCTTGAACCCTGTACTACTAACATTTTCACTGTTGCTGTCACTGTCAATGCTGTTAGACCTTGAACCACTGTTTGTGTAATTAGCATGCAGTGAGCAACGCCACAATCCATCATCATCATCAGTAGGTACAAAAACAAGTTGGAGGGGAGTGGGCAAGCAGAGCCAACACTACTTTAAGCTATTTGTCAATCCATTTTTCATTTCATGTACTTAAATGTGAGTGGGCATTGATAAACGTAGTCTTTGACAAAACAATTTTTGAGCGTCCTATTAAAATAATGTAATTTGCGTCAGTTTGAGGTAGGACTATTGGTTTGGCTGATGAATTATTGATGGAGAAATTATATTTGTGGTTTGTATTGTGTATATAGTCTCATGTTTGAAACCATGTATAAGGACGAGTGTGGATAAGTTTACGTGTGTGTTTGAATAAAGTATGCGCATGGTGGGGCAGATAGAGGCAATGAAATGGGGGAATGAGTAAATAAATAAGAAACAGGAAAGGGTAAGGGAAGAGGACAGAGGAAAGAGAAGATAAAAAAGACTTGTATTGGTTTTAATTAGGGCTGGGTATCGTTCAAAACATTTCGAGACCGATACCTTGAGTTCGATACCGGTTCCTGAGCGATACCTTTTTTTCGATACCATGAAATCAGTTTTTTTTTTCATTATTTTTTTTAGCTTGTTGACATTTATACAGACTCAAAACCTCATCTCCTGAGCCACTGCATGGAAAAAATATATCCAACAAAATGAATCAGTTTTAATAGTTTTTAGTTTACACATCTGTTATGCTACCTTTACACTAGTGCATTATTTTTTTATTCTTACAATAGCCTTATAATGTTTTACCCTCTGAAACTTTTGGGTATTTACATTTTTTTAAGGCATAAAACATTAGTCTTTTAATTAATGAAGATTTCATTTTATTGTTGGAAAATAAAGTGAATTTTATATTACAGTTTAAAACACTGAAGAAATACTGGTTTAATCATCTTTGTAGTAGCCTATTATGTAAATTCTACTGAACAATAGCATTTCTGATCTGATATGAATGATATTTCTGCTGTCATGTCCAAACTGAACTTTTGACGGCTTGCTATGGGAATGCCTCCAGCGTGACCATGCTCTGAAACTGCTGTGAAAACTGTCAAACGAAGTTGCGAGACCCGAAGGTGACATCATAGACCAGGAAGGATAAAAGCATGTGCGAAGCAGTGCACGCCAGCCCTCAGGCATGAAGCAAATGCCCAGAAGGGGGTGTGGCAAGAGATTCAGTGTCTCGTTCCTTCAAGGAACAGGGGTTATATACATAACCCTGAGACGTTCCTTTTCAGGAACAAGACACTGCATCGAAACGCTATGTGGTCGAGATACCCATGCCCCCAGACCGCCAAGCCCCCACCCAGTGTGGGTGCAGCACACTAAGGCATGAGGAGCACCGAGCCTGGGGTAAATGGAAGGTCTAGCCCGTAGAACTTCGCAAAGGTCAAAGGGGAAGAACAACCCGCCGACTTGCAGATGTCCAGAACCGAGACATGCTAAAAAGGTCTTTGAGGCCGCCAAACCTCTAGTTGAGTGAGCCCTGACTCCCATCGGCGAGGGGAGACCGGAGGACTCATAAGACATAGAGATTGCTTCCACAATCCATCTGCTTAGGGTCTGTTTGGATGCAGGCAGACCTCTACGAGAAGGACCAAAACAAACTAGTAATTGGTCCGACCTCCTCCAAACAGCAGACCTGCGTATATAGATGTCTATATCTATATATGCGTATAAGAATACTGCAGCCCTTCCTGATCCACCTCCCCACAATGAGGTGGGCAAAATGCCGGAAGTAACACTGGCTGTGGTGGGACTGAAGGAACCTTAGGGAGATAACCCGCTCGCGGGTAGGACTTTAGCCAGAGGGCCATGATGGGGCCACTAACAGGGCCTGAAGATCCCCCACCCTCTTTAAAGAAGCCAAGGCTAATAAGACCGTAGTCTTAAGGGTGACGAGATGATCGGAGACATGCTCTAAAGGTTCAAACTCTTGCCAGAACTCCTGGGACCAGACTTATCGGGAGAAATGCGTACAGATGAAGCTTTGGCCACGTCTGCGCCATAGCATCCAGACCCAGCAGAGCTGGATGAACTAGAGAGAACCAGGGGGGACATTGAGCACTCTCCCGAGTCACAAACAGGTCCACCTCTGCTTTGTCCAGATTCGCTGTATGACATCTGGGTTAAGCCTCCACTCCCCGGGCCTCAGCCCCTGTCTCGACAGAAAGTCTGCCCCTGCATTCAGGTGTCCCAGAACATAGACTGCTCTTACTGAGAGGAGTCTGTTCTGAGACAAAACCAGGATCTGGCACTCCAGCTTGTTCAAAGAGTGCGAGCGCAGACCTCCTTGATGGTTGAGATAAGCCACCGTTGCCGTGCTGTCCGAGCGGACCAGCAAATGCCGGTTTCTGAAGTTTGGGAGGAAGAATTTTAACGCCCGAAACACAGCCAGCATCTCCAGCTGATTTATATGCCATAAAAGATACTGACCGGTCCATAGACCGTTGGCCAGACAACCACTCAAAACTGCCCCCCACCCTGAAAGGGACGTCAGTTGTCAGTGAATGGCCGTTTCGCACTCTTTTTAGAATTGCATTTAGAATTGTGTCGCCGGAGACATACGTGCCTGCATTGAGACCGAGTCCCACACCACACCCAGATAAATGGTTCTCTGAGCTGGAGAAAGTACGGTTTTCTTGGTATTTAGTCTTAGCCCCAGCATCCTCATGTGAGCCAGGACAGCATCTCGATGCCTGTCTGCCTCACTTCGAGACCGGGCTAGAATTAACCAATCGTCTATATAATTGAGGATTCTGATGCCCTGTAGCCACAACGGAGCTAAGGCTACATCTACTACTTTTGTAAAAGGTAGGGAAGGACCCGATACTGGTAAGTTTCACCCCCAAATGCAAACCTGAGGAACTTCCTGTGTGAAGGATGGATAGACACATGAAAATATGTCTCTGAGATCAATCGTGACAAACCAGTCTCCTGACCTGACTTGATGCACGACATGCTTTATTGTAAGCATTCTGAACTTCAGCTGACAGACTGAACGATTCAATTGCCTGAGATCTAATATGGGCCTCAGCCCTCCATACTTCTTTGGAACGACAAAATAACGGCTGTAAAAACTGGTCATCCTTAACTGAGGAGGAACCACTTTTATAGCTCCCTTGTGTAGCAAAGTAGCTACCTCTCTCTCTAACATCACAGTTTGTTCGGGACCCAACAGTGTAGGCAGAATCCCGTTGAATCAAGGAGGCGTTATTTTGGATTGAATGCAATTCCCTCTTTTTATAATATTTAACACCCATAGAGAGAGATTTGGTAGACTGACCCATGCCTAGGGAACCTAGGGGCTGGTCTCTGATGAAGAGAGATTTTTTGCTCTCGCCACTACCACCGGCTCGCCGGCAGAGGACAGAGTAGACCGTCCTTGAAGCATCCCCCTCGGAGGAAGCGTGCACCCCAGCCCTGCTGAGACGCATCCCAACGGCGGCTGGAGAACGTGAGAAGGGCGGAAAAGATCGGTGGGTGCCGTATAATGCTACGGCAAAACGCAGCTGATGACGCCCCGGCTGACCCGAACCGTGGGGCTCACTCACAAAGGCTCCCTCCTCGAAGAGAGACCTCCGGGATCTGAGAGTGACCAGCGAGAGTTGAAGGCAATGCGGGCAGTCCCGTCCTTCTAGGGCAGCTGACACATGCTCTTCACCCAGGCAAACAACACACAATGAGTGAGTATCTTTTGGAGTAAGATACCGGCCACACGGAGTCACACACTTAACAAAGTTCTTAGACATGTTATTTTAATTTTTAAACTAGCGATCAAGTTTTTCTTTCAACTTCTACTGACAGCCACACAGAGAGTGTTTGCTGAATGAATGAGGCTGGCGTGCACTGCTTCGTACTTTTATCCTTCCTTGTCTATGACGTCACCCTTGATTGTCCACTCTTCGTTGGACAGTTTTCACAGCAGTTTAAGAGCATGGTCATGCTGGAGGCGTTCCTGGAGTGTGCTTACTTGTGTCTGCTGCGCATGCACGTCTATGTGTGTGTGTGTGTGGCGGAGCTGCGGCGTGCACAATACAGAGAGCGCAACTTAATGTAGAGACAGAAATTACATGCAGTTGTGCAAATTATATAAATAACAAACTATTTTACACACTTCTGGTCAAACACACTGGCTAGTGCTGCAGTCTTATTGGCTCACTGATGTTGATAAGATTAACCCCTTTAGCTATTGAAATTGGGTACCAAACGACAACACGTTTTTCGATATTCGGTACCAAAAAAATAAAACTCGATACCCAGCCATGGTGTAAATGCACTTTTCATCTCACATTCTATCTTTGGTTCTTTTACCCTGTTGCCATGGAATTCTAAGATGTATCTGTGCTTATGGATTACAATATTCAAATGTCAAGCTTTATTTATTACACCCTTAAAATTGTACTGTAGACTTGAATATGAAAGTGCCTTTCAGATTCTGCACATTTTTGTAAGTTTAACAGAATAATAATATATGTTCTTTTGGAATTCTAAGATGTATCTGTGCTTATGGATTACAATATTCAAATGTCAAGCTTTATTTATTACACCCTTAACATTGTATTGTAGACTTGAATATGAAAGTGCCTTTCAGATTCTGCACATTTTTGTAAGTCTAATTATTAATAATAATATTCCGTAATAACCTGTCTATTGGTATTTACATGCTAATTTATTATCAGTGTTGGAAATTGTTGTGCTGCTAAATATTGTTTGGACCCTGTGATACTTTTTTTCAGAATAAAGAGTTAAAAGAAAAGCATTTATTTAAAAATATACCTCTTTTCTAACAGTACTTTGCTGTAAACATGCATAATATACAGTATAAAAGTGCAATGAATGCATATTTTCATCAAAACTTTTTTTTCATGCCTGAGTGTCCACAAATCAGAGAAATATTCTTTAAAGGGGTAAAGACCAGCCCAGGCACATAGTAGACACTCCTTCTACTGTTTAGATATATTAATGCAATCCATACTGACACCATAAGCTATTTTACAAAGTAAATACGCAGCAAATGTTAATATGGGAATTACATTCTTCCCTGTGTCAGTTTAGGCAGCTACTGTACACTGTGTTGGTTTTGAGGGAGGTATCTACCTCTAAATTGATTCACTTGCATGCCTTTAAAGAAACAACATGCTGTATCTCATCTGGAAGAGCAAACACAACAAGCGCCTAGAACAGCTTAACCAAATTTGCACTCCTGTCATGCTTAATTTCCTGAAGTATTTCAAAGAGAGAAAGCAAACTGGTTAGTGAGGAACAGAGAAAACATAACTCGTGATCGTATACAAACATCACCATGCATGTTACTTATTGTCACAGCCATGCAACTCCCTTTCTCTTGCTGTGGTGAGCACTGAAGTGAGAATGAATCTAACGTCTTTGATATGCGGCATTATGTGGCATGCTTTTAAAATGGTTTTTTCAGTTTCAATTTAATTTGTCCTCCATTTAACCAAATCAAAATACAGTTTGTTCAGTTTGTAGTTGGATTATAGATTATAAGAGAGAAAATGCAGCTTTGTTCTTGCGAGTAATATCCTGTGCCATTCCTGTCACAGGCAGACAACAGCATGATGTGTTGCAGTTTACAACACTGCAACCTGGTGGAGGTGTTATGGGGCTGACAGCAATTTTGCGCTAACAAAATAACGTCATTCGTTTGCAATGAGAGTTGGCGATCTGAGGCGACAGGAGTGACAGTGATGAGCTGACTGAGTTGCTTACATGCAGGTTTATAATGGAGCAGCAGCAGGTTTTGAATTGTCAAGCTACAGTTTCCATCTGTCTTTCCAAATATGACATTATGTGTTAACAAATACTGAAGGATTAATAATGTATGTCACACATCATCTCTGTCTTTCAGAGCAAGCATGGTAGTCTGTTTATAATGTAAAATGCTGAACAAAGCCAATCTGCAGTCGCATTGTCTAATAATCTATCTTTGAACTGGAAGGATTGCTGACGTCTGACTGAAGTTTCCAAAAAATATGAATAATTGCTTTATACTGACTGAAACCAAATTGATGAATAGCATGCGAACGCACCTAAATGCAAGATATTTTGTGCCTGTGATGACAGCCTCAACTGTAAGTTATTTTATATACAAAACAGGTGGTTTGACTTTGATGCGTTGTGTGGTCATCTCAGTCCTGATTTTTTATCTTCCTGGTGGGTGAAGTGTTTTGTTGGCGGCTTTAGGGAATTCGCCGTTCTCATTGGCTGTATCGTACTTATATGGAGCCTCTCTGCTTTTCTGCAATATACACCGGGTAATTGGGCTCTGGAGAGAGACTAATTCCATCAACACACACACACACACACAAAATCCCCAGCTGCTCATGCACTCTAGAAGAAGCCTGCACTCCATTTCCTGCTCTTCTTCACAATTAGCATCACATTCCAACACACATTTTGCTTACATGCTCCTTGTCTCTTTATAGAGCTTTTCACACTTGAAGCTTTTTAAGGGATAGTTCAGAGAAAAAATTAAAATGATGTCAGCACTTCAACTTTCTCTCTTCTTCTGAACACAAAAGATATAATCTAAACAGTTTTGGAACCATTGATTATATGGACAAAAACACTTTTCTGGTGCTAATTTTTTAATATTTCATAGATGTTTGGAATGAAATAAGACAAACAATTGCAAAACAACGAGTAAACAATTATAGACTTTTATTTATTTATTTATTTATTTAGGTGAACTATGCCTTCAACCCAAGGTCATTTATTGGGTTATTTTATTCTAAATTTTACATTTTTCATTCAGTATGCTTTCATCTTGGTTGGTTTTATCTAGGGTCATCAGATTTAAAGATTCTGTAAAACCCAGGTTAATGTTAATGTTTTTTTTATACATTAACAAATCTGTGAGATTACACTCTAAAACATGTAAAAACAACCCAAGTTTGGTTCAGTATGGACTAACATTGGTTTGTTTCTGTTATAGATTTATCAGTAGTTATTTTAGTTGTCTGTAAAATATATATATATATATATATATATATATATATACAACTGTGCTTTTTTTCTTGAACATATGGATGGAGAGAATTCAGAAGTAATTTTTATTTTACATTCATTGACATAAACTTGAAAAGTTTTTTTGGTACAAACTTTTGCTAACGAAACTGGAAGATTGCTAATGAAACTGGCCTTTACTATCCTTAGTTCAGTTTTACCTCAATAACAATCCCACATTGGATATATTGAAATAACATTGTAAGACACTAGTGCTTCAACAGAACATGCACACAAAACAAGCACACAAACTCACTCTCACCACCTTATATAAAGTCTATAGTATGTATAAACAAAGAAACATATGATCAAAATCTATAAACATTATTATTTTAAAAACATGATATCTGCATTTACCCAACTATATTTGTCTTCCCAGGTTTGTAACTTATCACAATGAATCAAATGGGAGCTATCTTTATCTCAACGTCCTCGTATTCAGACTGCAACCCTGTGTACAGTAAACACAGCACACCCGTTTCTCGTCCCAGCAAGGTCTGGAAACTCCTCTCTGGATGGAAGTATTTCTGAAGATACTCTATTAGCCTGGTATTCCTGAAATAATTACCACATGTAATCAAGCTCACATTAAGAATTTATTTTCCACCTTGTTTATCTTGGATATGACTCACAAGGGTTCGAATTAGGACCAGCCATCAGATATCTCTAAAATGATGTGCTAAAAAAGTCCTTGAATAGAATGAAGAGAAGGAAGAGAATTATGAGAAGAGTAGACACAAGATGAAGGGGATAAAAGGGGGAGTGGGAGCTGTATCCTGGAATAGCCAGCAAGTCAAGCTGCTAACTCCGCCCCCTCACCCCCTCTCTTTCTCTCGCTTGCTCTCACTCTCTCTCTCTCTCTCTCTCTGGCAGTCTTACAGTCTGTCATTTGAGCAGACAGTGTGAGCAGGAGAGAGGAAAAACAGGGAGACTGAGCTGTGCTTTTGCCTGCTGTTGACTCGTCTTGAGCAGTAACAACCCAAGCCTGGATATCCGGACGGTGTATGATTCCCTAACAGACTAGCAGGACTTTCGCTCCTCTTGGGATTTGTTTTGAGGTTCTCCCCCACGCCTCTTTGGAATTACCAGTGCAGGGATATCCCCGGCGTGAACATGCGCGTGTGATGTGCCATGCCCATGCCTGTTAATCTTGTGGTCAGCGACTGGGGTAGACCATGAAGGGGGGCCACCATCATCGGGGCTGCGCCTGCCACCACTTGTTTCGGAAAGTCCTGGCAAAGTGCGGCTGCTGTTATGCGCGGGTCAGAGGTCAGTGACTTTAACGCTGTCACGGTGGACTTGATTACAGAGATGAAGGATAGGAAAACTACTATGCTTTGAGTTTGCAACTTGTTTGAATGCTACACTGGTGTTCTGATTTTCTTATTTAGTCTACGATGTTCTTCAGAGCTTCTTGCATTTCAAATCTGCTCACCCACGTAGTCTCTAAAGTGATTATTGAGTGTCAGTGTATTGCATTGCATGGGTTTGCTTCTTTTTCTTCTGCTCGCACTCAGCTGGAGCAACAGATGTCTGTCACTTCTCCTGGTTACGGCTTCCTCTCACACTTTTCATCTCACTCCCCCTCTCATGCGATTATCAAGCGCAGAGAAATGGCATGTATTCATTAGATGGAGCGTGTTTACGTGTAGGACAGGGTGCCATGTGTTCGGGGGGGGGGTTTGGTGCAGCACGTGGGTGGATAAAACACTGGGGGCTGCACAGTAACATTCCTTCCTCGTTCAACAGTGAGACTTTGACTAAGGACACAGTGTCTCTCTACCTTCCTTTTTGGTTTGTCTTTCAGTATTTTCAGCCAGTCATGGAAGTGTCTGCTAATAAAATTATAGTTAATCCAAAATTTGTCATAATTTACTCACCCTTAGTCCAATGACAATCCAAACCTTTCTTTTTTGTCTATAAATGATAGTCAGTGTTGTTTTGGTTCCTAATGATTTCATTGTAAAGAGACAAATACAGTTATTAAAAATGTAAGTAAAATATATACAGGTTTGGAATGACATGAAGATAAGTAAATAATGACTCAATTAAAAAATTTGTGTAAACTCCTAGTAGTGAGTTCAACTTTAAGTAAATATGACATGTTAAAAGGTAGCTACAAAGGAAAATATTTTCAATTGTATGTACACAATTGGTTCTTTCTATACCCCATCTTTTTTCAATCTAAAATTGTGTAATTTATGTAAAGCACAATGCTTTAAAGCTTTTTTGGTGTGCTCTTTTATCATCGTTTTGACTCTGTGGGGCTCTGGCATAGTTCAGATGCTTCTAGTTTAATCTCCAGTGCTTATGTAATGGATATTCTTCCTCTGAGCCAGAGTATGTGCTTTCTACCTTCACTACCTTCATGTAAGTTAAACTCAGACATCATTCTGAAGTCGTGCCAAACCGTGCGATCCATGTAAGGGCTGTGAAGTTTCTGAAATAGCTGTTAGTTAGGGATGTTGCTATTTTAATAATCCAGCTTCCCTGAAAAAAATGTCAAAGGAAGAAGGACTTATAACTTAAAATTTACTTTATTTCTGTATTAAAACTGTTTTAACCCTAAATATGGCCTCATGTAGCCATCATGTTTAGATCAAATGACAAATGATAATTATTCGTTTTATCACAGACCCAATGTAACAGTGTAAAAACTATTGCTTTGCATAACACTCCAAGACCACTGCAGTGTCAGTCAAACAAAATTGCTAAGTGCTGCTTTAAAAATACATGGAAAGAGAATAAAACACATCGGAAGTGAAATATGGCAGTGTATGTTTTTTCACTAGCAAAGATGATCTCGAAGTGACAGTACCCTGTGGTTATGTGTAGCTGATTTTGAATGCTACTCTAAGTCAGCAAATATAAATTTTAATGTTGGGCATTAGAATCGGGATCTCCTCCTAAAATATAAATGACATTAGGAGAAAGCTGTAGGCAGATGGAGATGCTTAAACCCAAATGTGACTTCCTCCCACCCTCTCCTTCTTTCACTTTACCAGCCTGACTCTCCTGCCTTGGAGATTATATGCCTCTTTCTGACACCTAAGCTCTATTCTCTATGATAGAAGGGAGTTTAAATGGCTGGTTTATGTAAGAGCGTTTAATCATGGTTGGATGAGGGCTAAATGTTTATTCAGGCCTGGGAATAAAGTACACAACCTGAATGCACCCGGAGCAGGAGGGCTGTCGACGTGCTGTTTTCTGCATGGTTAAAAGGGCAGATGTGATTGCGTCCCTTTTGAAATCCTACAGACGTCTGAAACACATGTTGCATACCGAGAGTGCAATGCAAACACTTGCATACACCCTTCTTGTTTTGATGTTTATAGGAAAAACAATCCAGCTTATGGTTTTTCCTCTCTGTGAATGTGTAATGGATGGAAAAGTCCAGAACTTGAACACAGAACACTTCCAGGAAGCAACTACTTTTCTACCCCTCTTTAACACAGACACACACACACACACGTTGGTTTTTGTGATATATGGGGACTCTCCATAGGCATAATGGTTTTTATACTGGGTGCCAGTATGTGGTATTGCTCTACACCTACTCTACACCTAAACCTACCCCTTACAGGAAACTGTGTGCATTTTTAGATTTTCAAAAAACACCATTTAGTGTTTTTTAAGCCTTTTGAATTACGGGGACACTGAAAATGTCCTCATAAATCATTTTCATATTGTAATACCTATGTCATACCCATGTCATTATACAAATTTGTGCCCTCATAAACCACATAAACCCACACACCCACACACACACTATAGTCCTGAATGATTAATGAATGGTAATACTGTGGTACTTTTACTTTTTGTTTCTTTTGTTTCATTCATTTCTATTCATCTTAGACATTTTTTAAAGGATTGGTTCACCCAAAAATTATCAATTCATTTTTCGGTGACCTAACCCTTTAACTTCTAAATATGTATGTAATGTATTTTACATGTGTCTATTTAAAAAGTTTGGTAAGAAGTCTCTTATGCTCACTAAGGCTCCATTGGTTTGATTGAAAATATTGTGAAATATTATTACGGTTTTCTATAAGGTTTTTCCTTTTTATTATTATTTGAATATTCTGTTTTAATTCAGAAATTTTAATAAAGAAACATTTCTTATAATTTCCAGTCTTGAAAAATGCCTGAAATTTTCACGAAAACCTTCTTTGATTTGGATTCTTTCCTAAATAGAAAATAAATGTTTCTTTATTTGAGATCAAAATCCTTGGTTTGAGATAAATGTCATTGCTGTCACTTGTGATCAATTATTTTGTAGGGTGTTCTGTGTACTTGCCAATGTCAAGTTTTTTTTTAACCATTTAATGCATCGGTATTAAAAAACTCCATCAGTTCCCTAGTGGTGTAGCCATCTTTCCAAAGATCAGGAGAATGCAATCTCATAGCTTTTTTAGCCAAACCATCATTCTGGTAATTGCAGAGCAGGGAAAGATGTTTCTTTTCCACACTGCAGCTGTAGATGGCTATTATTTACAAGCCCAGCAGGAATCCACAATGTGACGTCTTTTCTCTCCATCCTAATAAGCACAAAGTTGCATGACAATCATCTGCTCAGACACTATTAAGGTGACCATGACTATCTGAGACAGTTCCCCACTGATATCCAAATGAAAACATTCAGTTTCAGATGAGTGTCTATGTATCATTTATAGACCCACTTAGAGAATCAATAAACTTGGATCTTGGATCTAATGGCACCATGCATTGACTTTATGAAATCAAGCATCAGCAAAGCTAACAGCTGAGACAGCACATTTCAAAGTAAATGCTATTATGCAGCTAGAAAGACAATAATGTTATGAGTTAGAAAATAAGAAAGGAAAATAGAAAGAGAGGAAGTAAAGGACGGATGCAAACAGTCCGAGACATAACTCAAGAATTGTGTCTGAGCCGAGCTAAGACTTTGTGTTATGTTCCGAAACTTGCTCGGCTCTGACAGAAACAGGAAGCTGAGTTTTTACCTCAGGAAAAAACACATCTTTGCTTAAAATGTGCTGGACAAAGGAGCTTGTTGTAGATTTTGCAGCTGTGTTCATTGAAAAGAACATTGCCGTACAGGCCGGGAAACATTTCAGTAAAAGATTCAGAAATTGTGCCCACTGATTAGCATAGTTGCGTTATTTATTTGCATGCACTGTCTGACTTGTTTTAGAAAGCAATTTCCTGGTTGAACTGGAATAGATGTTGAATAAGACATTTCTTTTGTCTCAAATATAGTAGCAGAGCTGTTTAATAAAAATGTTTAATGTTAAAAATGTCTGCTCTCTTTAATTTTTAAGTATGCAGTTTCTGCGACTGTTTCAATTACCAGAATTACACAAATAAAACATAATTTGAAAAAAAACAACCATTGAAAATTCCCCTTCCATGACATTATGATTATTTTTATTCTTACAAAAGCTTACTATTTATCTGAGACTTGGCAGTAAAAGAACTAACATGAAGAAACACTTCCAAGTTTAGTGTCTAGAATGAAACCCAATCATTTAATCAAATTCCTTCTTGTAAAAGCACCCCTAATGTTTCCTGTGTTTTACCCCATTATCTGTCTATGAGTAATGTGTGTCTTTAATGTGTTGTTACATTGTCAGTGCATAGATAATTACTGTACCTTCCTGTCATCTTTGGAAGTCATGATAACAAAATGGCCGCCCAAAAACAGCTTTACATTACTCAAATACATGATCTTCAGAGGCATGTAAAGCTTCTTAACCCATCCGCTTTATGCGGCTGTTGAAGAACGACGCCTTAATGAAGCCTGGGCATGAGCATGTGCTTCTCGTCATGGTAGTGATTAAGAGGAAGACAGTACCACTCTGCAGTAAGTCACAACATCTGCTGCTATATTGCGTTTCTACCACTGCAAAGCCCTCTATACCTCCAGTGGTATGTCACAAACCCACAGGTAATCTTGCTTTTATATATACTTTTCCAGAGTACAGGCAGGCATAACACATATAAGGATATCAGACAGACTCCAGTGGCAGGAAAGAAGTGAGCAAATCAAGTAAGGACCTCAGCGCTGTTGCTCTGCGAAGAGGACGGCCTCCTTTCCAAGCCTCTGTTTTATTTGGCTGTGGCATATATTGAAACCGATGGCTCCACACTTTCTATCTCCCCATGCCTTCATTTTCACCTGCAGGTTTCCTTTCTTGTTTTCACCCTGATCCAATTTCAAAGCCGACTGATTGACCGATTGAGTCTGAGAGACTCAATAAAGGGCAATTAGGGGGGGGGCGGGAGAAATGGTCAAAACAACAACTGTTCGACTTGCCCTTTCTGTGTCTCAGAAACCAAGTGCAAACTACAACACAGAAACTTGTTGCTATATAATGTTTTTTCTGTTCTGTGCAGATTTTGTGGGAAAATGGGAGCAAACACTTTCTCCATATTGTTTGTTGACTTTTTGGCTGTAGCTGAAATTGCACTCTAATTCCCAACTTCACTCCACCAGTGTAGTCCACTTAAAAGAGTAGTTTACATCCAGAATGAACATTTCTTGATAGTTTAATTGCTCTCATGTCATCCAAGAGGAAGACGTTCCAGGAATTTATATCCATAATAACTGCTTCAATGATGGCCAATGGTTTAAATGGTCCAAATTGCCGAGGAACAAGGGTCTTATCTAGTGAAACAATTGGTCTTTTTCCTAAAAAATTTAAATGTACATACTTTCCATATTCATGTTCATAGAAGTGAGGTCCAAAATCCTGGAATGTTTTCCTTAATGTTTTCTCTTCAACTAAAGAAAGAAAGACGTGAACCTATTGGATGACATGGTGATTAAATTATCAGATTTTCTTTGGATGGATGGACGGATAGATATAGACATATCTATCCATAAATCCTATTTATATATAGCCTGGGCTCGCCCATACTTCCTGTGACGCTACATTTTATTTTGCAAGCAAACTTAGTCTGGCAAAGCTGCCATTTTAGTGCATTTCCATTCCCAAAAAAGTGGGAACCAATGAGAAACGAGACATCGGAATGAGTGGTCTGATTGGTTGTATCCAGTAGTATGGTCCAGTAGTATACAGAGGCATCTGATGGACTCAGGTTAGACCCGCCTCCCAGAAGTAATAAGGTAGCTTGTCCAGACTAAGTTCCTACGAGTTTTAAAGTCACGGAAACCACTCTAATTTATATATCTATATGTCTTTATGCATCTATAAAACACTGGATGAACGTGCATCAACCTGACTAAAAACAATAAATACTTCAGTCTTGTTGTGTGTAAATTTATATAATACAGCCATTTTGAGGCATCAGCTTCAAACATAGGGTCTATTTAAACTTTAGCCTACATTATCTTTCTTTGTTTTAATCGGGTTCGTCAGAGAAATCTGAGGTGAGTGAGCTTCCCTGCTTTGTCATATTCCCAGGTTTCTGTTGGTTTTGTCACATACACACACACACAAACACAAACACACACACAGGCCACCATGAGCCTACCTGAGGCCAGTGTCCCAGAGCAATCTTGACTCAGCCTTGTAATGAGCTGGCACTCACAATTCTTGGCAGCTACTCAACCCAGAGAGGGAGAGAGGGCTTCACAACTACAGCAATAATAATCATCTCAAACAAAAAAGACTGATCTGCTCCCATTGCACAAGAACACTGATAAGTGGCTCTTCAAGGGGCTGTCTTATTGGACGGGTAATTAGCTGCTGTTTATTAGACCTCTTTCATGCAAGGCCACTTACTACGGTGTGTATGCTTGGAACAAACTGGGTTTAAGTGCCAACCTCAAGGGTGCAGTGGCACTAAAGCCAACTGGGATGAGCTCTTTAGTACGAAACCTGCAACCTTTGTGGGGACAAACCTTTTTTTATAGTCAATAAAATACATAAAATCAAAAGTGACATTTTGTATTTCGTTTCTGTGTGTGCATAGAATAGATCTATAAATAGAGTATTTTATGGATATTATTTATAGTAGATGGGTATGATTTGTGTTCACATCCCACTAGTCTTATTGATTTGGCGGACATATTTTTTTGTCATCCACTTATAAGGTCTCGTTCCTCCATGCATTATGGAAAAAGCTGCAAAAACCGAAAGCGAGCTGAGGTACTTGAGACTGTTCTTCTCTCAGTAGTAGGAGATATTTTTAACACAACACCC
>JAUMHI010000069.1:11237437-11267750 GCA_032359435.1 Enteromius unitaeniatus
CGCTGAAGTACGGGGGAGGCGATGATTCGCCTACGAGGCCGGCTGCCTCGTCACAATATATATATATATATATATATTATATATATATATTAATATTGTGTATTATATAATAAATATATACATAACATTAGTAGATACACATAATGAATAATATACATAATATACATATATATATAAAATACATAATAAATAAACACAATACACATAAATATTATGTAAACACAAACTTTTATTTTGGATTTGATTTAATCCTGATTAACTGTTTGAAAGCACTAGAGAAAATTAAAGTTGTTATTCAGTGATATTGGTGCCATCCTTTGACCTATTACCTACTGATAAAATGATTCATGAAAAATATCTAACTGAAAAGAAAGGGTTTGTCATAAATCAGAACAGTGCCACAGTACTAGAAAAAGAAATCTGAAAGCTATTGTATTGCTTCAGAAGTCTTGAAATATAGTCTTTTGTACTCCTTTACTTTCATGCTGCTCTTCTTGAAGCCTGAAATCCCAAGACTTTAAAAAGAAACTCATACATGCTTAGAGTAAATGATGACAGGATTTTCTTTTTTGGATAAACTATTTTTTTGAGCTAAAGAAGCACAGAAAGGGAAAAAGAGGATTAAAACCTTAAAGAAGGCTGTGGCAATAAACATCAGGCCAGGAAATGGCTGTAATCACAGGCAGTCAGGAAACCAGCACTCTGATCGACAGCGGGAGATGGTGTGTGTGGTTACAGGCTCGGAGCAAATTATGTTAATGGCGCAGTGCAGTATGGTCCGATCTGATCCAGAGCAATGTGTTACGTTTCCACTCAGGAGAGGCTGTCCTTCAGCATCTCTACACACACAGACCTGTGTGAGGCTCAAACAGCTCCATTTCCTCTGCGTAAGTGAAACGCAATCTAAAGGCCAGGCATTGGTTGAGAACAAGTAGTCTAAAGTGAGAGCGATGAAAAGAGCAGGAACTACATACTTCATAACAACAGAGAAAAATAGACACTCCAAATGATTCTGCATTTGTGGCTCCACTTGCACTGTACTCTCATTGCTGGTTAGATGATACTTTTATCATAGAAGGATAACAATACACCTACACTACACAAGAGTTGATACATGAGGGCTATTTCACCCAAGAATAACAATTCTGTCGTTTATTCACCCTCTCGACATCACTTTGTTTTGCTGAACACAAAAGAAGATGTTCTAGTGTCTGTACATAAAATTCAGTGTTGTTTTAGGCCCCAATAGCTTTCATTGTACGGACAAAACAGATCTTCATAATATCTCCTAGTTCAAATTGTTCTTTTTCAAAGAAAGTCATACAGGTTTGAAATGTGAAGTAATTTAATTAATGACTAAATGAATAAATAAAATAAATAAATGTTTATTTTAACTCTGTTTTTATCTTTGTTTGTAAATGTATGACAATGTATGATTCGAATCTATAACTTTAACCACAACAATTTCTACATGATGAATTGCTTTAAAGCTTGGCAACTAAAAAAGTATTTATATATTATAAAAGTAGCCATGAAGTGATATCATTTTAATGTACATTACTTTTTCCAAGTCTATAAAAAAAAAAAATATATATATATATATATATATATATGATAAATTGGCCAACTGTATATATTCAGATGATTTAGGACACTGTAGAAACCCTTGTATTTCAAAGATATATATATATATATATATATATATATATATATATAGTTTTTTTGTAGTTGTCTTAACTATTTTAATTCTTGTGTGTTGTGTTTTTAAAGTAATTTTAAGTAATCTTTAGGCCTCCGTGTAAAGTTGCTGAGGCCCAGGTTGAGTACTACTGTTGTAGGTACAATTTTGGGAGGGGAGGTCTTCTGTCTTGGAGAAAATGTGCTTCTTCAGTGTGTGGGTCTAAATGAGAAAGCCTGGGTTAGGTGCAATCTCCAGAAATTGGATTATAGCAATATCAGCTGCAAAAAGGAAGTTGATAGAAAACCAAATTGTTCTTGGCACATTTATTTAGCTAATGCAGTTTTTTCCCAAATAATATCCTTACTTCATAACATCATATTTTCCAAAGCCTCGTCCATTAAAGTTTTGCTAAAGCCTCCAAACTTTCAGATAGCATTACTAGCATTTAGCATTACAGTCAGTGTCCCTGATTAACAGAGGAGCATATGTTTTGGTTGCAGATCCACAATAATTTCCTACCTTAAGCTTAACCAAGTTAGTTTTGATGATATTGGATGGGCCAACAGATCTATGCCTCTTTTCATCCTATAGGAAGGCAGAAAAAACATCAGGTGCAGATGCAGTGACTCAATCGTAGTCCAATGCCAAACAAAGCTGACTAAAGCTCTGCGAGTCTCCAGAGGCCTTAACCTCTCTGAAAATTGCCGCCATTAAGGCAACACACTCCCTCCTGCAGAGCGGCTGCCTCAGCACTCTTCCATCCAATCAATAAGTGAAAATGGATCCAAATTTCAAATTCCTGGAAAGGTGGACTTCCTAACACATTGGTCTGCACAAGCACACGTCCCACAGCCTTGATCCAGACATTATCACTAACATTTCTACATTTCTGCAAACATTTGCATACTTTTATGGCTTGCGTGAGACTGCCTGCTGTTTCTTGAGACATTTCCATTTGTTTAAAGCATAAACATCACTAATTTTTTGCTTTCATAAAAAATTCAGCATACACTGTGTTACACACATAAGTGAATATTGTTATTTTATGCAGTATAAAACTACCTCTGCTGTTTTACTGTTAGTTTTTTTGTGTAAGAAGTATTTTATATGCTTTTTCCTCAGATAACACAGTCTGGAAAGTTTTTAGCAAGTGTCTTAGAATCATTATCTCAGAGCACAGAGATTGTGAAGCTCAGAAGAGGGAACAATCCCTTCTGTTGCACCAGACATCTCATAAAGACAGGGCTCAGAAGAAAGGGAGAGAGATTTAGAAGGAGAAGAAGGATTGTGCAGAGATGTATGTCAGATTTGGAAGAACGGCACAGCACAGATCACTTGGGACGAGGAGAGCTCAGGCTTAATATTTTGCTTAATTCAGCTTTTAATTATCAATTTTGTTGAGCGGTGCAGTGGCTGCATTATCAAAATGCCTCTTTGTAATCTCTCGTGGCTCTCAGACAAACCATTATAGAAATGAGTTCACACACACACACACACACTTTACACTGACAGGAGAGCAGTTTTTCATTTAAATATTATATCCCCTCCTCTCCTTGTCAATGTCAGAGTGATGGAGAGAGACACACTTAACCCAGTCAGAAAAACATCCTTTGCAGTGTCAGATGGGTATTACAGTATGTTAATTTTCCTAAATCCCCAGTTGGCAAAATACTGGTTTGTCTTGATGTAGCAAAACTTCTGCATCATTGGAGTTTAGTGGAAAACCAGGGGCGGAAGGGTGGCATGATTGATGGGACATGCTGTGTTGGTTGCCATGGTGAGGGATGCAGGAAGTAAATTATGTGATAAACCGAGATACCAATACCATTGTGTCCAGGTTTATCACAGTACTGTATATTTTACAACACTCATTTCTCAACAGCCTTGTACTGTATGTGTGCAGATGAATTGATGTTAATCTTAATTTAAGAATTGGAACTGAATTTTAGTTCATGACTATGAATTGTAATGACAGGAAGAGATTAACAAAAGTTGTGTACTAAAAAAAATCATGAAATAAAATAAAATTAAATAAACTGCAATTTTGAATACATTACTTGCACACTACTAATCAAAAGTTTGGAAAGGGTTTTTATGCTCATTTTGCTGCATTTATTTAAACAAAAAATCAGGGTAAAAAGTAATATTGCGAAATATTATTGCAATGTAAAATAACAATTTTAATATAGATTAAAATCAAATGTATTCCAGTGATGCAAAGCTGAATTTTCAGCATCATTACTCCAGTCTTCAGTGTCACGTGATTCTTCAGAAGTCAATCTAATATGCTGTTTTATTATCAGTGCTGGAAACTGTTGTGCTGCTTAATATTTTTATTTTGGAACCTGTGATGATTTTTTATTTTTTGAATCATTCAAAAGATTGGGGTCAGTAAATCTTTATTCTTTTTTTTATTTGAAAGAAATTATTCAGAATTGTTTTTTTCATCAAAGAATTGTAAAAAAAGTATTGCCGCTTCCAAAAATAATATTTGCCATCAAAATTGTGCCAGCACTGAAAATTCTAATAATAAATCAGCGTATTAGAATGATTTCTGAAGGATCTTGTGACACTTTCGATTTTGCATCACATCAATAAATTATATTTTAAAGTATATTAAAATAGAACCCCATTGTTTTAAATGGTAAATTTAAAATATTTCACAGTATTACTTTTTTCTTGTATGTTTGATCAAAGAAATGCAGCTTTGATGAACATAAAAAACATCTTTTAAAAATATTACAAATCTGTGAATTGAATTGAATGTAAAAGTCATTCTCTATTCAGTTCTGTATGGTGCTCAGCTGTAGTTTGTGGGACATGTTGCAGGCCTGGAATCAGACTCTTGTTAACAGCAAGTCCTTTCCATAACATTCAGATGCCTGCAACAATGCACACACAGGCGTCTTATTTATTTTCCTACAAAGTTATATAGAATTGTTTTTGCTGTCTTTTTCAAGTCAGTTTTTAAACGATACAGCATATTTTTCTTTCTCCCTCTCTTCCTGTATCCACTGTGCCTTAAGCTTGTGTTTGTCCAAGACCTTTTCCCTTCCCTGCTATTTTGATCCCCTGCTCTTCTCCATCCATTCATCTCTCCATCTCAGATCCCCTTACACTCACCCCCTATTTGCGCTTTTATGTTGACTTTGTTGCTGAGGGCCGACGAAACAGCCCACCGGCTGCTCTGAGCTGAAACACATGCTTTCCAGAAATTATGGCTGGGCCTGCCAGCGGGGGGCTGTGGGGAATTCTGTGTTTTCTTCCGTCCAACTGAGCCACCCTTAGAAAACTATTAAATCTTCGTGCAGGGTTGTTTTCACTGCACTCTCTGATTCCGTCTCACTCTGCTAATGTGTTGTGTAGGCACTCATTTTGCTGGAGAGGTTTCCTGTGATGGAGATTGAAGTTTCGGGGGCCTGTGGCTCTCTGCCGTGTGGACAAAACCACACGTTCTTTTTGTGTAGTAATAGGCTGTTCGGTAGCCCTGAGGTCTGGGAAATCCAATAACCTGTTTGGCCTGTTTCGTACCTAAGTGTTTTTGTGTCTATATTTGCAGGTTACTGAATTCACACTGGGTCTACTTTCTGTTCAGTAAATCAGAGTGAATCCAGATTGTTTTAGCAGTTTATCACTACAGTTTAAGCTTTGGGTTGTGTTCTGTGTAGTTAAATTAACATTTTAATGTAAATGGGATTCCACTCTTTATGTAAATTAGGTTTCACAACAATCAAGGTTGTAATATCAATAGCTATTCTATAAATGGGCAGCTCCCGATTACCATTTTTTATTTTATGACCATTATTAAAAGAAATATTCAGTGTAGTAATCCAGAAACCACTTGATGTTTCAGGATAGAGCTGAAGCTTTGTTTTATTGCCCAGAGGTTATTTTTTCATGCCTCAGGATGGATGTCTGTATAATTCAGTGTCATTGTAGTATATTAGTTTAGTTCGTTTTGCTTTAATTTATAAATATATCTAAATATATCTATATTTAGAAATATTTAGAAATAAAGTTTTTTTTCTTCCAGTCTTAGTTTTTGATAATAATAAGTTTTATTTTATATAATGCATAATTTTGTATCAGTTAGACATATTTTCACATTTTGATGTAATATTTATATTTAATTTAATCTCCATTTCAGTTTTCAAACATAATTTTTAAAATATTTTAAATAGTAAATTTTTAATTAAATAATTAAAAAGAATAAATAGTATTTAATTTCAGTAAAACAAACCTTTCTAATAGTTTTTTTTGTTTTTTGTTTTTTACAGTCACATATCACTGATATTAAAATACATGCTGATGGCACAGTTGTATATAGCATGTAAAATTATAAAGTCACTGTAAATGGCAGAGTTGAAGAAATGAATGAGAAATGTTCATATAAAAATACTTTTTCGTATAAAAAATACATGGACATTTTGCTCTGAATTTTGAATTGCCGGAATCTAGAGGACAGTGAGATTAAGATCTTTTATATTGCTCTCCGTTTAATCATATTATTTACTGAGATGTTTAAGAGATCTCATTTGTAATTTTTCCTTTCTTTGAAAATTTTACTGAATATTCTGGAAAACAAATACTTACAGGGTGTACTGTTTAATCACAGTGTATAGCTACAGCTTTAAAGTATGTTGCTTAAAGAAATCTAATTATATGTTCACTCTAGTTTCCCCATCACTGAAGTTATCTAGCTATTAAGAAAAATCTGTTCTAATGTGTTGAGCACTCAGTCAGTGCCATATTAAGAGGATCTCTCTGCACACACCACCAGCACTTAAGCGTAACTCTGCAGCTTTCAAATCAATTCAGCTCCTCTGTTTACCAGCAATCAAAACGAAGCATCTCTTCCTGTAATTTCAGCCTCGATCTACAAGGTGTGCTTTGCAGTTTTTTGAAAACCTTGGGTCTCCATTTGCATGCTTGGTTGCATTGCATCACATTTCTTCAACAAATACCCAGGTTTTTAAATCTGCATGCGGGGATATAGTGATGGATAAGGCATTGTTTCATGTGGGTGTCACCGCTGATTTGTGGAGGATATGGTTAGCAGTGGTTGCCGGTTTCCAACAGCCTTTAGGTTCAGATAACATTGAGTTCCCTACCTAAAAAAAACAAAACAGGGTAATGAATTGGTTTTTGCTTTTTCAAAACTGCCAGTCTTTCTTAATCCGTCGGGTCCATACTCAGTGTGGAATGAAACCATTCCTCTCTTTTGTGTCTTGTGTGGAGACACAGGAGGAACAGTCTGGCATGTTTTTCACACAGAGAACAGTTCCCCTCTGAGCGCGCAGCAGCACGGTATCAGGAAAGCAGCTTTGCCCTGCTGTTTAGCCAGCAATAAGAGTTATAATCCTTCCACTTTAGGTTCTGCTGAATTCCATTTGGGTTGAGGTCAGCTCCATTATTATACTGATTATTCCTCGACGAAAGTGGAAAGTTTGTGGATTAAATCACGACAGGGGTTGTTTCTTTGTGTAGCAGCACAAATTCTAGGTCAGTTCTGCTACACAAAACATTAGCTTAATAAATAAGTTGGACCTCTGCATTGTTCTCTCAGAACCCTTGTGTTCTGTCTGGAGTCTGAGAGACCCCTAGGCCATTTTAATAGCTGATGTTGCATCATGATTGTTATGTAACTTATGCGTGGGGTCTCCCAGACAGATGTTCTTTGATTAGTCTATGCAGTAAAAAGTGTATTTTATGCTATTTTGGTGCAAAATTTCCCTCTTTTTCATTATATTGAATTAAGTTTGTTATTTTTGAGGCTTATTTATAAAATGACTGACTATTAACATAAAATTTGGATTGGAGGTATGGTTCTGTACTAGGCAACTCCCTGCATGTCCATGCAACCTAGCATGAGAGCAGTGATATGGCCCCAGGATGAAGAGAACAGAACCGACATAAATGTATTTAATGTTCAAATGATTCAAAGGTGAATCAAAAGGCTGAATCCTGACTGAACGAGAGGAGAAGCTGGGAATGGAGGAGGGTAATTAGCAATTGAGCAATGCAAAAGCAGCTGACAATACTGAAGGACCTTATATGTGACCCTGGACCACAAAACCATTTTCAAATTTTTTCTGAACTCAAGAGGTCAGACAAGAAGCTGGAATTCAACTCTCTCGCGAATGTGCATACATCAATCATTTTAACCCATACAATATATTTTTGGATATAAGCCTAAATTGTTTTTTGACAAATAATTACAATAATGTAATCAAAAAGAGGTTCCTTAAAGGAATAGTTTACCCAGATATGCCAATCAGAGTTGAAATCTGCATGTTTGCAATAAGCAATTTGACTTTAAATTGTTGTCGCTGACCATAATAAGACTTTTTTTGCTTAAAAACTATTTTACACACCACAAATTTTTATGTGAAAGAAAATGTTGTGCATGCAATACTTTTTTTTGTAGCAAAAACATAGAAAGCACTGATAAATAGAAAACAAATTTGACAAAGTTTTCCAAACAAAACCATTGTAGCTCCTGCAAAAAAATACATGTTGGTTTGGCTTTTTTTGGAATCACAATAAAGACAAATAGTTGTTTACTGTGATTTGTTTTATTGTGTTTGTTTTGTGTTTTTGCTGAAATGACAACCACTGGTAGGTCATATTTGACACAAAAAAATGCATGTCTAATTTTTGATCTGATTAAAGCTACCTGCTAGTTAAGTTTATCAAAAAATATTAAAACGGGAAAACTAAAGCTTAACCCCACAAGCACTATTAGAGAAATAGCGGTTTAGCGGTGGTATGTAGCAGGTACTGTATTGACACAGCCTGACATCTGGGCACGGCACTGCGTGTCTCTGGGCAAAGTGTGTGTGCGTATTTGTTCCGTCCTGTCAGGCTGTGTTCGGCTGAATCAAGGGGTCAACCAGGGGCTGGATTAGACGGGTGAGAGACTGAAACATGTGAAGCCTGTCCCTGCTGCCGCTGATAACCTTAGACAGCCACTGTTCTGGGTCAGGAAGAGAGTAGTGGGGGGCGTGAGGCACAACATAGAGAGAGAACAAAAAAAGTTGGTGACCTTCCTCTGGACGAGGATTAAAGTGTGCTTCCTGTGCACATCCCCCCCTGTTCTTTTCCCAGGGTCCCTCTGACACCAGCACCGCAGTCTCAGCCTGAGCCTCGACTTTTGGGGCGGGGTCTATATTTAGCTCTCCAGGGTCACACGACTACTTGGCTAACCAGTGTAGCTTCTCAAAGTCTGCCCTAAACCAGTTTGAGTAGTCCTCATGTGATTAACACTAACTGGGATGTGCACGAGGTCTGTCTGCACGGATCATATACTAACACACGCAGACACACACACGCACACATGCGTAAGTAATGAAAGTGTGCAGGTTGTGCACTTAAAAGCTGTCGCACAAAATGTTTATTTGAACTCACAACAGGTGCAGATGCACATGATTTCAACGCATGCTTTTCCATTTTGGAAAGCATGTGCTGGACGTACATATTGTATGCATTTTGGGGTGGAGTAACCCTTTAAACCTTGTTGAGCATAAGAGACTAGATCCTAACATTTTTAATAGAAGTGTTTTTGAAAGTCTACAAAATCGAGTTGAGGAAACTAGTCATAGGCCTGAAGGTTGAGATGGGAAAAATTCTTCACAATGCCTCAGCTATGGGCCATATTTAGTGTTATAGTGTGTTTATGTAGAGTGTGTTTATATATAAGGCAGATTTATTTTGTTTTCCCTCTGCTGTCGTGCTTTCAGATGGTTATTCCCAACTTAATTCCTCTTCCCTCTCTTACTCTCTTCCTTCTCTCTGTCTGTACAGACTCATACTCAGCCGCTGGCAGCGAGGGCAGTATCTCCACCTCGGTGGCCTCTCTGCCACCCCAGGCTTCGGGCAGTTCAGCCCCAAACTCCCCAGGCTCCCGTCGCTCTGTCAGCACCCTGAAGAAATGGCTGACTAATCCAGTCCGTAAGCTGAGCGCCGGGGCAACGGGGACAGCCAAGGGAGAACGGCAGGTCCGCAGACTGGAGGGCAAACCCCCACCTCCACCCGCCAGGAGCAGCCAAGACCTGGGCAGCCCACAGACAGAGGAGCAGTTCACCATCCTGCCAGTCATAGACAAAGACCTGGTGAGAAAAATAATTTGATGTGTATCATTTTTCTAATAAATAAGGGACACTCACACCAGCGTTATCATACTAAACACCAGAGAATGATAACTATAAAAATAACCATAACAGTTTTGTTATTTATTGCTTTAAATTCCTGAGTTTTTTATTCATTTATTTAGCTTTGCAACTAAACTAAACTTTAAATATAATATAATTTTGAAGAAATTAAATTGAACTAATTCCCTAATAACAATAACAAAAACACAACAAAACAAAAACTTCAGACGAAATTAGTTAAAATATAAAATTCTAAATATTATCAGAACTGTAATAGTATGTCAGTGATATTAAAATAACACCGGCATAACACTGTTTTATGTTTCATAAACAGTACCAACAAGCCTTCTTGTGTTTAGTCTCTCACATAAAAACATCAGTTTACATCACAGTACAGGTGTTCCTATGTTTTTCATTACAGTGTGTGAATTGCACCACACTGTGCTGCCAACTGCTCGCTAAAGCCCTGTGGTTTGCCTATGAACTGTTTGATGTGAACTTTAATCACTGTGACCCTCCAACAGACACACTTGTCATAGTCACACAGAGAAAGGAATTATGGGTCAGCTCTATTTTGACCTGAGTTTTGATGTTTATAAAAGACCATGAAGGTTGTGGTTCCTGGTTCTTTTAAAGCAGTATTTTGTTTATGTGTGTGTGTGTGTGTGTGTGTGTGCAGGAGTGGAGAGACGGCTTGCCTACTTTCGGCAACTATGATCCAGGTGTCCAGCAGTCCTACTGCTTCCAGTCGGACTCTCCACAGGGATCCA
Organism: Enteromius unitaeniatus; assembly: GCA_032359435.1. Classification (NCBI taxonomy): domain Eukaryota; kingdom Metazoa; phylum Chordata; class Actinopteri; order Cypriniformes; family Cyprinidae; genus Enteromius; species Enteromius unitaeniatus. The sequence goes on from JAUMHI010000069.1 coordinate 11,248,039, forward strand.
CCACACTAGGACAAACACAGGTAAGTCAGATTGTGGCTCCAATTTGAATGTTTGAACTTGAATTTAAACCACATGCTTACTTATAACAGAATAAATGACAAATACTGCTGTAATGCAACTCTAAGAAGACAATAGTGTCATTATTCAGCTCAAGTCAGATTGATGTTGATTTAATTCAGTGCCAAATTCATCACCGATTTTATTCAACTGTAAAGCAAATCTATAAAAAACTAAAATATCATCATCCAACTCAATTCAGCAAGTGCTCTTTCTTTAAGTTTGATGTTACTATACAAAGTCTCTTAGTAAGAATGACTAAGAGAAAGAGAAAGCAAGAAAGGGGGTTGTAAAGACACAGGGGCTTTCTGTCAGCTTGTACATAGGGGTTCGATGTGTTTGTATCCACGCTGAGGGTGAGAGAGGCCAGATGGTCATTTGACTGATGGGTCATTTGTTGCCAGGTTCTCTCCCACAGATCCAACCTTTAAAAGTGAAAACACACATTGATCAAACACACTTGTGTGTTCCTTTTATACAGTGGGGTCCAAAAGACTTTTATTTTTTTATTTTCTACTTTTTATATATAACAAATTACTCTGCCATTCAAAAGTTTAAGGTCAGTAGGTTTGTTTGTTTTTATGCCTACCCAGAATGAATTTATTCAATCAAAATATAGTCAAATTATTTAATCTCAGATTTTCAATGTGGCCCGACATTTTAGACCCCTCTGTATATTTTTTGCATGTAGATGTAGACTATCTGAGCCAGAACACATAACTGAATACAAAACACTGTGCACAACACGCACATAAATAATCCCGAAGAGGCTGACTGTAAATCCAGATTGATGGCTAAATGTGGTAACATTCATCATTCCATCAGAAGGTGAGTGATGAAAGGTAATTATGACCAGAGGTTTAAAATAACAAGGGGAGGAGACTGAGATTGCAAACACCGGGATTATAAATGGAAATGAATTTATTACAGAAACAACATGAACTTAAGGTCTAGACATGGAAGATATATGCTGCTTTTTGTGTAAAACCGTAATACAGTGGCTGAAGGTGAGATTGTTATTAGTAAATTCCCCTGTTAATAGCTTATTCAGGTATTTGTCTTATGTAGATATTTTACTTATATTTTACTGGAAAAATAGACAAACCTTTGTAGTTTATATTAAGTTTAAAGGGATAGTTCACCCAAAAATGAAAATTTGATGTTTATTTGCTTACCCCCAGTGAATCCAAGATGTAGGTGACTTTGTTTCCTCAGCAGAACACAAACGAAGATCTTTAACTGGTAGTCATTTAATGGAAGTGGATGGGCACCAAACCTTTCAAAGTAAAAAAAAAACATGCACAGACGAATCCAAATTACACCCTGTGGCTCGTGACGATACATTGATGTCTTAAGACACGAAACGATCGTTTTTTGTGAGAAACTGAACAGTATTTATATCATTTTTTACCTCTGATAGACAACCATGTACAAACTGTCTCAGGCTCGCACTTTGGCGTAGGATACCCAAACGCTGGAAGTGATCTGTTGTGAACTCGCGCTTTGGATACGCAAACGCCGGATACGCAAACACAGGTGTAGTGCCGAATTTTGACCCCTGCCAGATTATGACTCCCCTAGTTCTGGTAGGTTTAGTGTTAGGTATGGGGGAGGGGTTAGGATTAGGGGTGGGGTTAGGATTACTATTGATTTCAACGCGGGGAGTCATAATTCGGCAGGGAGTCAAAATTCGGCACAACACCAAAACACCCGAAATGATCTGTTGTGAACTGTTGTGATATAAATACTGTTCAGTTTCTCACAAAAAACGATTGTTTCGTGTTTTAAGCCTTCAATGTATCGTCACGAGCCACAGGGTGTAATTTGGATTTGTCTGTGCATGTTTTTTTACTTTGAAAGGTTTGGTGCCCATCCACTTCCATTAAATGACCCGACTGCCACAGTTAATGTTAAAAATCTTTGTTTGTGTTCTGCTGAGGAAACAAAGTCACCTGCATCTTGGATGCCCTGGGGTAAGCAAATAAACATCAAATGTTCATTTTTGGGTGAACTATCCTTTTAACTTGGTATTTGTGTTGTTCTTCAGTGTTACTCTGTAACTTCCTTCCTCTCTCCGTGGTTAGGCTGAGGTGTAGTTTATATCATAGTCATTTGTGTCTCTGATTCAGCTCAGCTGACACCCCACTTTGTACCTGACACAGAAACATTTGCTGTGGGGATCCAGCGTGAGTTTATTATTTGTTGGCTAATGGAAAATTCCTGAATGAATATGTAAGCACTCCTCGGATCCGGGCTGTCTCCCGGACGGAGGAACGCAGCACATGTTTATCAAACTGGCTGTTTTGTTTTATTCCCCACACAAATGGAGGTCTGACACAGCACTTTGAGCGAGGAACTGCTCATGATATAACAGTAATGCAAGTCCCTGCATAGCATACATAAAAAGCTGGGGAAAAGAAGGTTGGATTACCTCGCTCTGCTCGAGCTAACTTGAACAATTTCCTGTAGAAAAACAACAACCAATATGATCTTGCTTTTCATTAAAGGTCCAAGTAAAGACTCGGGCTTCTGGGTGGAAAACGAGCTGTGGAGATATAAAAGGCTAAATTGCAAGAGTGGGGGTTCTCCTGCAGGCTGTGCCAAAAAACATCTGGAAATGATCTGAGTAGACCTGTGAGCTAGGCAGGATTAAGAACACTGCTCTAAATAACACAAACACCACCCCGCACCAGAAAACAACACAACAGTGTAATATAATACCCAGACAAGCCTGACGGCACGAACGTATCAGCAAAGAGTGGGGCATAACACTGGACTACAACACTACATGATGAAGCAATACAACACTAAATAAACATGATTTACACAACCTTTCAGAAGTTTGGAATTAGTGAGGTTGTATACTTTCTTTTAAATAAATTATAATTTAATAAAATATTAAATTTAAGCAGATTAAAACAGTTTTCATCATCAATAATGTTTTTGTTATTTTTAGCAGCAAATCAGCATATTGTAATGTTTTCTGAATGATCATGTGACACTGAAGACTGGATTAATGAGGCTGAAAATTAATTTGCTGCCTTCATAATTGAATTTTTAGAACTATATTAAAATAGAAAACGGTATTAGCTTTTTCAATGCATTTTTAATTAAATAATTGCAGCTTTTGTGAAACTTCTTTTAAGCATTTGAAAAAATCTTACCAACCCCAAAGTTTTGAATGATTGCGCACATAAAAAAATTATTTTTAAGCACATAACATAATACATTGTAAAACTCAAATTCAAGTCAAATTAAAATATTAAATAAAATGATTAAATAAATTAAAGCTATAAACTAGATAAATTAAATTAATAATACAATTAATTTACTGAACTTTTTCCCCAAAGTGTCTTCTGTAGACTAGTTATTCTTTTTCATTCAGTTCCAATAAATCACAAGTGAAATTTGCAAGCTTTAAAAAGAATGCAAAGCATCATAAAAGTAGTTTGACTCCAACATTATTTCAAGTACTGTAGAGCCATGCGTGTGACTTTGTGTGTAAAACAAAAATGTAAGAAATTGTTTACAAATAATCTTCACTTAACTAAACTGTTAACTAAAGTTGCAGTGATTTGAACTAAAAACATTTTTTTAAAAGTTTCATTTGAACATGATTTTATTATTGAAATAATTAGAATTTTGTGAACGATTTTGTACTGTAATTAATGTAGCAAGGAGATCTAAAACATGTCAAGATTTTTAGCAGTTAATTTGAGGATTCAGCCGTACTTTTCAACAAAGCAATTCAGAATTTTTTTCTCACACACAACACAATAACACTCTTATAAGCAAAGGAAGTGCTTTGTAAAGCTCCTGTAAACAAAGTGGGAAAAAGCAATATCATAATAGATGGATAGAGATGCTCTTTATCACAAGCTCTGAGCAAAGGAATCCTTGCTTTGAGGAGGGTGTGTGAAGTTATATTGGAAGGAGTAGAATTTGTGTGTGTGTGAGAGAGAAAGAGAGTGAAAGACCGGGATCCTGAGAATGAAGATAAAGTGATGCTTCACAGGTGACTGTGACGTTAACCAAACAGCTAAACAGCTTTGGTTAAAGGGCAGATCTTATCAGGGCTTAAGTGCATTTAAGGAGCAGGGAAACACAATAAATGGGTGCAATTGCTTTTTTGTTTTGGTTGTTTGTTTGTTAGATGCTTCTGAGCAGTAATGTGTCTGTTGATGTACAGTACACTCCTGCAGACACACAGCAGGGAAAACAATAAAAAGTGGTTGTTTTTGTCGGTATGTTATTTGATGTGGCTTTTCCCCATACATTAATTTCTTCTTAACTGTGACTGTCTTTAAGTCAGCTATTGATTTTGTCATACAACATTGATGATGCATAATAGTATATGCTAGAAAGAATATTTTGTGCGAGTTAGATGACAAGCACTGTTGTTTGTGAGGGTGCATTTTGCTATATTGTTACCAAATGCTTAAATTAATGTGATAATTGATGGATTAAAGCCATAATTACCAGAAAAAATTCTGGCATTCATTCTGCGGTCGATAATGGTGGGTATTGTTGTGTTGCCATGTGAATTGGGTAGGTCGGGGATAAAGTCTATGGCCATGTGTGACCAGGGTCGCTGGGGTGTGGGCAGAGGTTGAAGCAGCCAGGCGGGAAGTTGCTGTGGGGCTTTGCTGTTTTGCAGGTGGTGCAGTTGTGAGTGAACCTTGGCAGTATCTTCTGACAGAGTGGGCCACCAGAAGCAGTTTCGGAGCAGATCTTCTGTGGCAGTGATACGTGGGTGACGTGAGCTGGGATGTAGAGTGCACTTGAATGAGCAATCTTTGACGGAGTCATTCAGGGACGAAGATGCGTTCATCAGGGCATTCGGTTGGTGATTGGCTGGGTTGCCCTGCCGCCGAGAGAGGATGGCCCCTATCCCCGGGCTTGAAATGTCGACCTCAACGATAAACTGCGAATCTGGTCAGGGTGTCGCCTTGAAAGCCTGGAGTGCTGGTTGTGACTACTATAGTTGTGGAGTGCTGCGCTTGGTCATGGCAGTTAGCGGTGAGGCAATGGTGCTGAAGTCTCTGGTGAAATGTCGGTAGTAAGAAAGGTTGTAGCTCTTTGAGGATCCAGGGTTGTGGCCAATCTAGCATTGCACTGACTTGTATTGAAAGACTGAAGGGCTGTTTGCGAAGCCAAACATGGCATAACCAGGTACTTATAATGCCTGCTTGTGGTGGAGAAGGTCGTCTTCCATTCATTTCCCTCTCTGATGTGGATGAGGTTATACACGATGCGCAAGTCCAGGGGATGTGGATGGTTGGATAAATCCCTTGACCAGTTCCTCCTTAATGTAGCTGTTTATGGCTGTTCTGGTTGGGACAGAAGAAAGATTCTTCCTTTCGGGGGCACCTTGCCAGGTATGAGCTCAATGGCGCAATTAACTGGGCGATGAGGAGAGAGTTGAGTTGCTTTTTTCTTGCTGAAAGCGTCTGCACAATTGGTGTATTCGGTGCATGAATTTGCTCACTCACTGAACTGGAGGATGGACAGACTTATATGTGTGTGGGCTTGGCAAGGTAATCAACCCAGGTATGAGTGAAGATGGTCCAGGGGTTCTGTTAGAATTCAGGCAATGCTCCCTCTGGTGGAGTGGAGGAGGCGGTCAGGAGCTACCTTGTCATTCCAAACTAGTACCATTCTATTATTATTTATAAAATATTATGGTCTTTATGAATATTTTAAAATAGCTTTTATTTTTTTTAATTTTTTTTTTCAGTTTTCATTTTAGTAATTTGATGCTTTTATTAGATTTAAATTATTTGTAATTTAATTATTGTTTATGTATTTTTAGTACTTTAACTTTATTTGCGGTTATATGTCAAGGCAACAATTCTTAGTTCTTTTCATGTTTTTATCTAACATGTTATTATTCGATTTTATTTTACAAACAATTTTGCAATTTTTAGCTAACAATTTTAAATAATTTTAGTTAACAATAACAGTGTGGAACATATCTGAGTGATTCTAGCACAATACTAAGCAGTTGCACAATTTTGCATTTCACTAGGCAAAAATTGCAAGTTATAAAAGGACACCATTTCACAATAAGTTGCATGATTTGATGTATTATTCATCTCTATTGCACAAATAGTACGAGAAAGATACTTTTGATATTTTATCACTTTGTAGAAATAACAAGCATGACTACAAACACTTGTAAGGGATGTGACCAAGTGTGAGAATTTATAACATAGTTTATGTCCTAGTTTTACCTCTGATGTGGTTAACAAACACATTAACAAAGACAGGACGTCTTCAGACTTCCTCTTTCCGTCTCAAATTATTGAACAACTTTGGGGGGCTGTATGCACATCTCTTCTCTACTAAAACAATGGTCCACATGAACCAAAACAATTTGAGTTTCTCCTTAGAACATTGTTGCTTCACAAGGTTAGTAGTATTAGGACAGTGCGTCTCCTCTGTCTTATTGGTGTCATGATAATTGGTAAGTGCTGAATTCCTGTTATCATTTAGTCACTGTCAGAAGCAGACCCATCATGCTCTTTTCCTGCCACCTAGGCAACCTGAGCTATTACAACAGCTCATATCTTCCCAATTCACTCTCTCTCCTCTGTCCCTGTAGCTATCCCTGGAGTGAATAACATTTCAGCATTATATCTCTTCACAGTTTTCCTCCTCTGTGTCTGCAGATCACCCAGTGCACCAGCCTACAAGCTGACGACAATGGCTCTGCGTTGATGGATGACAACTCCAGCCAATCATCAGCCACCATAGACAGTGAAGAAGATCGGAGGAGTGCCTTAGAAAAAAGCATGTGTGTGTGAAATCTCCTTTATTTGCAACTTGTGTTACGTAACATTGGAACTTCTTTTTTTAGACTGCTTATGTAATAGAAATGCTTCATTACATTTTTTTTTATGTGGTACTACTTTGAGATTTCTGTTGCAATATTTAACAGAGCAGACATCAGATGATCATTAGTATGCCACAATCACGTCATCCCTGAAGGAAAATCCAGTTTAAGCCAGTAGGTGGTCATTAACTGGTTCAAGCTGGTAGACTAGTCACAATAGCTAGGAGATAAAGATGTTTTTTGGATCATGGTAGCTGGAGGATCATGACCATCTTTGGCTAATCTAACATAGTCATTAGATAGTCTATGACGAAGTCTGAGCTTTTATGACTATCTTATCTGGTAACTAACTTTTTTAGCATAGTAATTTTAAGACCAATTGTAACCAATGACTAGAAACCAGCTACCAGATGTTCTACACAGGTCAAACTGTTTTTTTTTTCAAACATGGTAGCTGGTAGACCAGCTAAAAACATCTTAAACTAGCTAATGATTACCTTTAACCAGCTAATGACCATCTTAAATGAGATAATGTTTAGCTTGGACCAGCTACTAAATAATTTTACAAGCTATAACCCAGCTATCCACTGACGAGGTTAAACTGCTTTTAAAACATGATAGCTGCTAGACAAGATGAAGATCATCTTAAACTGACTAAAGATAATCTTAGAAAAGCTAATGACCAGCATGGATCAACTAATGACCATTTTATCTAGCTAGAAACCAGCTGGTCTTACAGGTGAAACTTTTTTTTTCTAAAGACAGTCTTAAACCAGCTAAACATAATCTAGCTATTGACATTTTAGGTTTGTTTTTTGACCAACTTGGACCATCTTATGACCATATTAACCAGCTAGAGATTAGCTAAAGATGATCTGTATCCAGGTAAAGATAATCTTACTAATTCAACTAATTAAACTTTTAGATAAGCTAAATGCTAGTTTGGACCAATTAATGAGCATCTGTGTGCAGCTAGAAACCAGCTGCTGTGTTTCAAAACACAACTACACTCATAAACTGGATTTTCCTTTAGGAATATTTCGGTATAAAGGCCCTTCCTCTGGTCCACAAATAGCTCCCAGATTATTAATATGCTGCGTCAGTCAGAGCTATGCTAATATTACACCATGTATTACTCACGGCACATGTTTTGAGCTGTCAGATATTGTCAATGTATGGAATGACTTGATGAAACCAGTGAAAGCTGACCTTTTTTCTTCTGCAGGTATGTTCTAAAAGAGCTGATAGAGACAGAAAAGCTGTATGTAGCTGATCTTGGACTTATTGTGGAGGTAGGTGAGCTTAAAATATCTATTAACAAATCACATGTGGATTTGATCAACTCTGTTACGGAATTCTATCAATTTTCCTGTAATCTTAGAATGATTCGAACGCATTTCAGAGCATTTAATCACCGCAGAATTAGATTTGATGCATCATCAGTTGACCTGAATTCCTCTCAGCCGTAATACTGATCACAGTATAAATCAAAGTAATGGTGCCTGGATTTAAAATGTTTGGAATATGATGATCTACATTTTTATGATAATAATATTTCATCACACTTGAAATGCCTCAGATTTAATAATAAAAGAGTATTTTATGGGTCATGAGCTTTGGAAGTTCATCATGTTCTGTCTGTCAAAGGGCTACATGGCCACTATGAATGCAAAAGGAGTTCCAGAAGATATGAAGGGAAAAGACAAAATAGTGTTCGGGAATATTCATCAGATCTACGACTGGCACAAAGAGTAGGTTTTTTTGTTTTTGTGTGTATATCACAACTCTTGACTTTAAAGGGATACTCCACACAAAAATGTACATTTGTCATTAGTCACTTACCCCCACACTCTCAGAAATAAAGGCACAAAAGTTGTCATTGGGTGGTATCTTTTCAAAAGGTACATGTTTGTACCTAAATAATACATTTTAATACAAAGGTACAAATTAGTTCTTAAAGTGTACATATTTGAACCAAATAGGTACAAAAGTGAACTTTTTGAAAAGATACCACTCCAGTGACAGCTTTTGTTCCTTTATTTCTGAGAGTACAAGTAAAAAGCTTTGTTAGTCTTTGGAACACAATTTAAGATGTTTTGGATGAAAATTGGGAAGCTTGTGACTGTCCCATTAACTGCCAAGTAATTAACACCATCAAAGCTCAGAAAAGTATGAAAGACATTATCAGAATACTCCATCTGTCATCAGTGGTTTTCATTTTGGGGTGGAGTAACCCTTTAAGTATATTCTTAAACCATTGTTCTTGCATTTTCTACACTGGGGGGAATATCTGTGGAATTTAGTACAGGCAGATTCCATATGGTCCTGCTGATGACTTATGATGAGCTCAATGTCTGATTCTCCCCTCTGTTCTGGTCTCAGTTATTTCCTGGGTGAGCTGGAGAAATGTGTGGCTGAGCCCGAAAGACTTGCCCAACTTTTTATCAAACATGTAAGTCTCTCTATCATTCTCGCTTTCATCTGTCTGTCTGTTTCTAGCAGGGTTGAACAGAACTTCCTCCTGCACTGAGTAAACAAAGCTGAGAAAACACAGGGGTTTTTAACACGCACGGATGTTTTAACACCCCATTTATTCTCCCATCGTCCCACTCTATTTCTGTCCCCCCTCAGACACCCTGTTACTGGCCCATTTAAGGCTGTGTGTTTGCTTGTGTTGTGTCCATTGGCTCACAACCACAAGGGAAAAAGAGGCGGGAAAAGTAAGAGGAACAACAATCACAGCTACGTCCTTTGATAACACTACTGCCTTACACACCGTGTCTATTTCTGGAGTTCAGTCGTACGTTTTGGACGTCCACACACAAATAAATTGGCAAGAAGATACAACACAATTCCTGTCACCAACACCCACGCGTTAAAAACTAAAATTCACAGATTTACAGTCGTGGAAGTACTTCGCAGTAATTTGTTAAAAGCTACCACATGCTGTGATACAAGTTTTTGTGGTGAATCAAAGCATTTGCTTGCATAAAAAGCGCAGAGTTTCTGTACGAACTGCCGTCTGCCAACGTTTGCCCTTTCTACCGTTTAATGAGCCTGAGCCCTTTGGGTAGTAACTTAAAAAGGCTTGAGGGGAATAAAGAAACTTATAACAAAAATCTAAAGGTTGAGTCAAACTGTAAAACAAGCGTAGTGGGGAATCGGTTGGTAATGAGAAACAGTAACGGGGGTGAGTGAGGGCCAGTCTGTCCCAACACTTTTTTTTCTTTCACAAACAAGACCTTCCCCTTCTCTTTCTCGTTTCACAGTTTCCTCAGCTTCGGCTCTTACCCTCTCTTTTAACTCATACAGTGCATAACAAAGTTATTAGACACTGAAGTTATGTCAGGAATTCACGTCATTGATGCGTAACGTGGATAAATTAAGATGATGGCTTGCAAAATCTTTCAGCTGGTCTCGAACGGTCTGCTGGTCTTATAAGGACATGAAAATGAATTTTTTTCTAATAAAAATAACCAAATATATTACACAAAGAATAGTTTTACGCACAAATGTAGTAAATAAATGAACTTAATCTACTACACAGTAAAGTTATTAACATTATTTAATGCATTAGGGAATCTTGAACTAATAAACCTTACAATAATACTAATGTGTTGTATTAATTTAAATGCAAATTTAATACATTAAATTGATATATTTCCTATTGGCCTTTGTTACTTCTCATTCATTCATAATTCTTGATCATGAATCCTGATTATGAATTTTGCGCAGTGTCCATATGAAGCTCTTCTTACACTCTCGCTGTTAGAACCATTCATGCTTTGACGTCTACCAATTCGGCTTGTCTCTAGGCAACTCATTCAGTGTGTATGAGTGTTTATTTCTGTGTGTGTGAGGTAGTGTCCAGCTGTAACATTCTACTACCTGAATGCAGTGTGTGTGTGAGGGAGAATGGGGCTCTGATTACATTGAGGATAATTGGGCTGAATTATACATGGCCTTCTGCTCATGCTCCTCCATCAGTGTTGTGTAATCTCTCTCTCTCTCTCCCTGTGCCATCACAGCATGCTTCTCTTATACTGCAGACAAAGTCAAACTTATTGAACACTTACAGCAGCTTGAATGTTTTTGTTAAATCACCTCTATCATGATACAAGTCCACCGCCACACTTTTTTTTCTAGCTGCATTTACATGTAGGATCAGGAAAGAAGGATTTATATCAGAAAAACTACCAGTAGTGACCAATTTATCAATCTTAAATTCTTAACTCTCTGACATATTTCCATAACAGTTACTGTTTATTTTTATTGGCAACTATTTACTTTACTAATAGGATTTCTGGATATTAGATTGTACTTAATGAGTAAATATTATCCCTTAAAAGCCATTTTCAGACATATAAGGCACTCTAAACACATACATGAATGTCATTACATTATAAAAATAAAAACTAAACTAGATGGATTCTGCAAACATATATATATATATGTTATACTTTATTCTGATTGTCCACTTTAGACATTCTACTAACTATGAGTAACATTGTAACTACATGTCTACTAATGCTGAGTATACTGGTAGGTTAGGTTTAAGGTTAGTAGAATAAGTTGACATATACTTGCAAAGTTTCTGATAGTCAGTATGTTGCTTGTTGTTACTTACTGTTAATCTAAAGGTGACAATTAAGTTTCATCACATAAATAATGGACATTAACTATGTTTTATCTCAATTTGAACTGTGTGTATATTATTTTACTTTTAAATGATTCAATTAAATATTACTAAAAAGAAATAAATTTTTTATGAAGTTTAATTGTCTAAATACTTCTTATGCAACATGCAACTATTACTGCTCATTATAACTATAAATACTTTACTGTATAACCACACTGCTTCGCTAATTCAGTCTGCCCTTTCTGTTTGCACAAACCACAGGAAAGACGGCTTCACATGTATGTGGTATATTGCCAGAACAAACCTAAGTCGGAGCACATCGTGTCGGAATACATTGACACTTACTTTGAGGTAAGTGCATATGAAGTGCAAGCACACAAACACATGCATACATGCTCAAGTGGAGTCCTCAAAGATGCACAGGTTAGGTTAAGAGTGAGGGGCTGTTTTGGCCACACAAATCCATCTGTGTAAATATCTCAAGGCAGACTTTCTTGCTTTCTTTCCATTTGCACTGTGTGTGTGTAGTCGCTCAGTGGACATGAAGGCCCGACTGACCCATCAATTCTTGGAACAGACAAAACAGGGAGCTGCTTGATCGAAAATTTTGACACTTAATGGATTCTTCCCAGAGCTGTGCCAAAACATTTAGAGGATTTGATAGCTGGCGTTACTTTAGGTTTTATAGATTGGGATTGCAGGGCATTATGGGATAATGGACCAAGGAGAGTGTTTGGCTATGTTTGGAGTAGAATACCAGCATAAGCTTAATGCATACTGGCTAGTATATACTGCATACTGTCTACTATTTTTCAGTATTTGAAACAGTATGTAAAATTATAATTTTTTTTAAACCAATTTTTGGCAGTCGCATCATATGATGTGTCAAGAAAAAGATGTTAAAGGGATAAAATATTCATTGCAATATGCTTTATTTGCATTCTCCACTCCTTCACTAATGAAATAGCTCTTCGGGGCGCACCATTTTATACTACACACATGTGTACTGCAAAATAACAACAAGATTTAAAAGAAAGTATAGCTATATTGTAGCATGCTGGCCTACTGACTTTCTTTCTTTCTTTGTGCATAATTCAGTCAGTGAGGTGAATGTTTGTGTGTGTTTGTGTGCAGGAACTGAAACAGCAGCTGGGTCACAGGCTGCAGCTGAACGACCTGCTCATCAAACCAGTGCAGAGGATCATGAAGTACCAGCTGCTTCTGAAGGTGAAAGAGTGTGCAACACACAGACATACACAAATCACACACATTCTTGTGCAGTCATAGCTCGTTCTGTTAGGAGTGCTGTGGACCATGTCTAATCAATTCCACACCAAAATAAAACTAGAATATGAAATTATTGTCAAAACATTGATGGAGATGTATTTGATTTTGGGAGTAAAAAACAAAGAAAAATGGACCACTCAAATTTGATTTTAATTTCAATTTTTGCTGTTTGTCTGTATTCCATTTATATAAATATGCAAATTATTGAGCTACTACTTTCAAAGATCAAAGATAGTAAAACAGTAATAATCTGTCCTTGCCTAATTAAGTACCTTTTCTTGACCGGAAACTTTTAACAGTATTATATATGTGTTATTATATTCTGCCCTGGTTGGCAATCACTTGAGAAAGAAATGCTCTTTGTTGGCAATCACTTGAGAAAGAAATGCTCCATGCCTTTGTTTTGAAATATAAGTAACACTTCAGACCTGTTACTATTCACAACATATCTTAAATTTATGGAAGAATAATAAGTACAATGCTGCCAATGCTGATTGCTATACGTTTAACTTTAATTGAAATCTCAATGGGTTTTCTTAGCTGCTTTGTAACTGTAGAGTCACTCACATACAGTACATTTCTCATGTTCAATGATCCACTAGCTTACTCCTTAGAATGTACTCAATTAGTTACAAAGGAAAAGCCATTAGTACAAATAGACCCTGATACAAAAATAGAACATTCTAGAGCTCACGCTGTGTGTCTTGCGACAGGATTTCTTCAAGTACTACACAAAGGCTGGGATGGACACTGAAGAGCTGGAGGTATGAGTCACTCAGACAAGTATTATTTCTCAAGACCAGAAACATATAATCCCACCAAGGAACATTGTGTGACTAATTGACTGTCAACATATTTTTTTTTCTTCACTTTGGTGTTAGTTTGAGCCGGAAATCAGTAATACTGTACTTGCTCATAGGCTTTAGTAAGGAATTGAGGTCAGTTTCCACGCATTGCTCTTTCTCGCATTCTGTCCTTCTTCATCTTTCTCTGTCTTTCTTTCACTCTGGAACAGAAAGCAGTGGAGGTGATGTGTTTTGTTCCGAAGCGCTGCAATGACATGATGAACGTGGGTCGGCTGCAAGGCTTTGAGGTATGGCGCCAGAAGCAAGCTGTGGTTTAAAGCTGTCTGGCTGTGGAAATACTGGGAGAGACTCTGATCCCCTGAAGCAAAAGAGTGCAAGAGAAACTGAAAAAAACGAAAAATGTGGATTTTATGTGTAAACTGTATGTTTATATATAAACACACACACTCACATATATTCAGCAGAGGTGCATTAAATTAATCAAGGATTTTAACTGTCCCAAAACGTGAATTTTAATTTAAATTCTCTTTTTATATTAGTAAATATAAAACTTCTATTAATCATAGAATCCAGAACAAAATGATCAGTTTCCACAAAATATTAAGCAGCACAACTATTTTCAGTATTGATAATAATAACAAATAATCTTTTAATTGTTTTGAATTGTTGTAATAATTCACAATATTACGGTTTTATTACTGTATTTTGCAATGTTGCATATTCATGTATGTTTTGCATGTTGTGTTTTTCTAGGCATTTTTTCTTTGCCTTTAACATGTTCTCTGGTTGTATGAGTTTCTATCATTGGGAATGATATTTATTATAAGAATTATGATGGGTAGAAGAAAACAAACTGTGGTTTAGTTAGATAATGCAGATTAAATATTATCCAAATACTTTACTGCTTAGTTTTGACTTTTCAGGCACAATGACAACTAATAGCCAGCGAAATGTGTTTATGCTAACATTTTGTTCTGGTTATGTATATATAATAGAATTACATGTATGTACACAAACGCAGTTAGAGGTGTTTATATTTTAAGAAAGGAATCATCATATTTTGGGGTCCCAAAGGGTTTGAAAAGCCTTGCTCTAAAACCATATTTTCTGTCTTTTTCAGGGGAAGATCACGGCACAAGGAAAACTTCTCCAACAAGACACATTCACAGTTGCAGAACAGGACAGCAGCATCCTTTCCCGTGCTAAAGAAAGGCGAGTCTTCCTGTTTGAACAGCTTGTCATCTTCAGTGAGCCAATAGACAGGAAGAAAGGATTCTCACTACCTGGATATATTTTTAAGAACAGTATTAAGGTGAGTTTGAGGAACCCCATATTTTATCAAGGTTATCATCAAGGTTTCTTTATTTCGGAGTATGTTGCATGTGTTAACATGGCTTCTCCTTTCAGATAAGTTGTCTGGGTGTAGAGACATGTGTAGACGGTGACCCGAATCGCTTTGCCCTGACATCTCGGGGGGCTGATGGCAGCACGGTGCGATTTGTCTTGCACTCTTCATCGCTGGACATCTGCAAGGCTTGGGTCAGTGATGTGAGCCAAATACTGGAGACTCAACGTAACTTCCTAAATGGTGAGACCATCAGCAGTTAATGTTAATAATATAAACTTCTGTCAAAGTAGCTGCCATATTTAAAAGACACATACATTAAGCTTAAATGGATAAAAGGATAGTCAGTTTTTGTTTGTTTTTAAAAATCACTATCAATTTTGTTTTGCGTGTGTTTCAGCCCTGCAGTCGCCCATAGAGTACCAGAGAAGGGAGAGCAAGAGCAACAGTTTGGGCCGTAGCATGAAACCTCCTCTTTCAGCAGTTGTTGGTCTAAGGCCCCATTCCTCAGCTTCTATCGACCGACACAAACTGCCCTGTCTGCGCTCCTGTAACACATCTTTGCCCTCTCTCTACCTGCCCAGCCAGGTCCCCACTGATGACCACTCACAACCAGAGGTAAAAGAGTCTTCAAGCATCTGGGGTTTGTTAATACTCAGGAATCTTTTTTTGCAGTTATCCATACTTTGCATCAAACCTAGACTAAATTCCAGTTTTCAAACTAACAAACAAGATTGTGTTTAATGCATCCCAAACCACAGTATACTTAATGATGTACTGTTTTTAAATGTTTAGTATACATGCTTTTTAATGTTTCTCTTTTGACTTGTTACTGTTAATTCAAATTATATTTTTAAAAAGTTTGTTAATTGGAATAAAGCAAATTCATTTTTTGAACTGAAATACATTTTTTTTTGTTTAATTACCAACTAAAACTTACATAATTATTAATTATATAATGCACTATTTAGAAATGCTAATAAAAATAAAAAAATCATAAACACTATAATAATGTGTGTGGTAAGTATTATTTAAATAACACTCCACAAATAATAGTCAAATCAATGACAATAAGAATAATCATATCAAATCACTTAATTAAAAATATTCAAATAAATCTATTTCAAAGTATTTCTTAAATAAAACTATTATAGTATATAAGTAATAGTAAAATAACACTTTACAGATAATAATATGCAGTGTAATATTTTACAATACACGTGTTCGTACGCTACTGTAGTTAGTCTTGCTGAGAAAGAAGGGCCTTTTCAACTCTTACTCATCCCAGTCTCATTATTTGAGGGGTCACAACCTTATGTGGTAAATGGACATAAATAGCTTGTTATTTCTTGTAATTTTGCAACTGCTGTTTCTGACGTTTACAGTCAGCACGAGTCCAGCGCTGTCCGGTGGACTCCAGACTGAACTCCCAGACGGTGTCTCCAACTCAAGTGCAGCTGGCCTTCTCTGAAGAGCCGTCCTTCTCCCAGGCACCTCTAAACTGCCAAGCGTTCTCCAACGGCCTGTGTTCCTCTAGCACACAAGCCTCACAGGTAAAGCACGAGCTATGCTGGTGTTTGGTAAGCATGCGATTTAGTAAAAACAGCCACACTGCTCCCCCTGTTGGTATAATGTTGACCTTCATTAACAATCACAAACGGGCGTATTTGCAAGACAGGTACAATGTCTAGAGCTCTGGTTTTATGTGATTCAATACACCATTTCATCATCTTTATGACTGTTGTGTAAACTTCTTTGTTGAGGTTGTCCCTGTGATGATACTATTAAAACATCCCTCTCTGTCTACAGCGGCGTCTAGTCCTGAATGAGCTTTGATGACAGCTCAACAATAGCTGTGTGTAAAATAGCTGTTTATCTGCTTTACTCAGGCCTTTGAGCAACAGCACTTCACAAACAGGAAGGAGACAGGTTGACAGAAGGAAGTAACAGATCCTTATCAAACGCCTGATTGTTCTTACAGGCTGTTGAATCAGACTGGTGCTGGATCCAAGCCCTGTTATGACTTCAGTTCCCCTGTTTTTGTTTAAATCCAGCTACTTTCCATGCTAAGTTCATTTTATAGTAGCCTATGTACCATATCTAATCTAAAATGATCTACCATCTAATTTCGATTAATGCTGGCAATGATTACGTTTCTTCAGGCTATATTTACGAAAATAAGGAAAAATAGGGGTTTCTCAGGATGTGCTAATATTAGCATTTTGATTGTTATTTCTATTCTGATATTGAAGGTGAGAAATGAGTCAAGGACAGGTATACCAAGGGACAGCGATCATAACTAAGATCTCTGAGGTTTATAATAAGTGTGAAAAGCTTAAACCAAAAAGCAAGGCATAAGACAATAACACATCTGTCTCTCTCATTTCTAACAAGGATTGTTGATCTGACAGGAGTGTTGAACAATATGTCATCCTTTCTGAAGCTCTGTTGTGACAATTTTCAGTCATGTCTGTTTTAGTCATGTCATAAACCGTGTAACAAACATATTACTCTTAATATCCTGGGCTGCTCCCTGTAATTAAGACTCTTCAGCCATTTTTAGACTATCGCTAGGCTTGTGACAGCTCATTATTCTTTGCTTGGGGAATAGACGAGGATTTCTTTGCCGTCACGCATTGCAAAGCTTTATACATTTACGAATGAAGATTTCAGAAGAATTGTCTGGGGGAAAAATTGGAATCCTATGGAAGCCTGTGAGATATAAAAAATTAAACGATAATTGAGACTTAATGTATCTCACTTGCAATTTTGCAACATACCAATTGCATTTTTTATAATTGGAACTTCATATCTTATATTGTAATTTTATAGCACACAATTGTGGATTTTCATTCCCATAATTGTGGCTTTATGGCTGTATCTTGCACTTGCGGATTTCTCACAATTGCAACTATTTCTTATAATTGTGACTTTATCTTACACATGCAACCTCATAGCTCCCAGCTGTGACTTTATATTTCGCAAAGTGACACTATTTCTCATAATTATGAACTAAAAAACATGATTATGACTTAATAGCTTACAGTGTGATTATATCTTGTAGTTTTATCTTCACTGCCCTATATTTTTTTGTCCTTTTGTGTTTATATTTTACAATGTGTCTTTATTTTGCATTGCAATTACAATGTTCTCACAACTTTCCTCTTAAACATAACTTGATATCTTAAAACTGTGACTTTCAATTTCACAAAGTGACAATATTTTGCGATTACAACTTTGTTTCTACATAGCTTCGTGTTTAAAAGTTGCGACTTATTTATTTCACACTGTGACTATATTTTGCTATTACAATTTTTTCTTGTTAATCTAACTTTATATTTAAAATGGTGACTTTATACTTTAATGTGACTTTATGTGAATTTTTTCTTTCTCGGTAGGCACAAAAACAGGCTTCCACAGAATCATGATGTTACTAATGTGCCGTTTTTTTCCCCTCCATTGTGTCCCAGAGCTCAGGAGATGTTGGTCGCAGATCTTCACCAAGAGAAGGACGCATGGCTGTTCCAAGTCCCGCCTCCACTCTTCAGCGCCCCAGTAACTTGGCCCAGCTTGATGAGGATGACCTGTGAATGGAAATGACCCTAATTCTGACATTTGCACCAGAGCATGCCACAGTCTGGACTTTATTCACGTCTGTTATCTTGTGGTATTCTTCCTAAACCTGTGACGCGAATTACCTAGTGACTTTTTAAATTGTTTTATATAGTTTCTCTTTTTTTTGTTGTTGTCGTCTTTTATTAAAGTTGTGTTTTGTTCAAAGGAGAATCAACCATTCCTATATTGGGAGGTCACTGGAGCAGGAACCAGAGTAAACCTTTATTTGAGGATGCATTTGGGCAAGTGTGCATGTAATGTATGAATGTGTATTTGTGTGCTAAATTCTGATAGCTTCATCCTTGCAGACATGCTGAACGTTTTCCATCAGATGTGTTTTGCAAGGAACATACTGTATTATTATAAACATAAGAGGGTCCTTGGTGGGCTCACGCTGGATTTTAAAGATTTCGCACTATTGGTGCCTCTTTACAGAAGCTGTCTTTCTATCTCTCGACTATATCGAATGCTTTTGAGGGCTGCGTAAAGTCCTCTGAAGGAGCTAAGGGGAAACGGACTCTAAATGCAGCTAATTTGTATATACCGTATGTAGGAGAATGATCTGTGCATGGAGACATGGACACTTTGCTTTTTTCTTCGCTAATTGGATGTTTGAATTCTCAAAGATCAATCAACTCCCTTGTAGTGGACAATAAGCGACGCCACTCGTGGAGCTTCGTGTTCAAGCTTCACAACTACAGGAGGACATGAGAAGCCATCTGGAGGAACTGCTCAAGGGAAGGACTGAAAAATGGACAGCAGTTATTACAGCAGGAGAATATACAGTTTAAAAGCATCTGTGGTTAAATGACTCTTTTTGGCTTTTGCCGCCCTTCCTCGTGTAATGCACACTGCCAGGATTACTTTGCAGGTCTTGTCATACAAATTAAGGTTGCTGAATTAGTATATAATATTATTATTATTATTATTATTATTATTATTATAAAACTTAATGAAGGCCAAAGGTAAATTGTCATTTCATTATGTGCCAAAAGCAGGTGCCAGTACCCTTTACATAAAAATGAATGAAATATTATACCTAAAATGGAATGTTCATTCATCAACAATCTGAAAACAAGCTAAAACATTTGCATTATTTTTAGGAAAACCTTCTCATAAATATGAGGG
>JAUMHI010000069.1:11267850-11302331 GCA_032359435.1 Enteromius unitaeniatus
GTTCATTCATCAACAATCTGAAAACAAGCTAAAACATTTGCATTATTTTTAGGAAAACCTTCTCATAAATATGAGGGGAAAAAGGATAAAGATGTCAGATTTTATTTCATTAACTTTTATTTTAAGTTTTCAGTACTTTTTTTATTTGTTTTATTGTTCTTATTAAAGCTTGTTAATGACAAACCAAATGATTAGTTAGTAAGAGGATTGACATTGTTAAACGAGATATATAGTTTGCCATAAAATGTTAGGTGTCTCACCAAAGAAGGGATGGTATGTGTTTGGTATTTGATGTTGAAGCATGATCAAAAAGCACTTTCACTCCGTTTAGCTCATTGCACATTCTTTCCAACAGAGGGTGCCAGAGGACTTGTGTACACAACCAATCAGTCTTTTCCAAGGTTTAGTTTAAAACTTCAAACTCAAAAGTTTGCACCAAAGCTCATGTGCTTTACTGTCGGCATGTTTCAGATGCATTCGCATAAATATCCTTAAAATGATTGTAACAACCTTCTCTTGCCTTGACGTAATATTCAAATCAGCAGAAATCAAATAATTTGACATAGCCCTGTATTAACTGAAAGCTTTCTTGTACTGCCTTTCCACAAACGTGGATTTGAATCTTACATTGTTGCATGCTATTTTGAAGAACACCTCTAAAAGATGGAAATGATGTAAAGAAAGATTTGGACATGATCTATGTCTATGTGACAATACCTATCATTGTATTATATCAAATTAAACTGGTTCCTTTTGGAACACAAGAGTGTTTTGGAACACACAATGTTTCTTTTCCTGCTGTAATCACAGATGTTTGCTGTGTGATTTCATTGAGGATTGTGCATTTGTGTTAGGGGAGACCGGGGGTAGTTGTCACACTTGAATATATCTTATAGTGGGATTATTTCAGAAAGGCAGAAAAATAAAAACACTCACGATAACTGAACATAATCTATAAAAGTTTGGTTTGCAATGTCAAAGTGACAATAAAACCTGCCATTAAATAGCTTTTTACTGGCTTATTGGCAAAATTGTCCAGTAAAGCAATTATTATTTAAATTAATAAAAATTACAACATGTAAAGTATATGACAATTTGCCATAATATTATGAAAAATATTTTTGCCTTGGAAACCAAGTTAAACCTTTCAGTCAAAGTTATATTCTAATTATAATCCAAAATGATAATCTTCATTAAATAATTGACCTTTTTTGTATACAGTTTCAAGATATAATAATAAAAATTACAATATTTTATTTTCTGTGACAAAATTGACAGATTTTTTTTTATTATTTTAATTACAAAATAATTGCTAGAAAAAAATCAGAATGTATGTATTTTGTCATTTAAAAAAAAAAGTTATTGTGACGATTTGCCCCATTCAGGAGATTCTGGTGGTATTTAACCAGAAGCAATTTGTCAGAACTTGCTTGTTGAATTTCTTATTAAACTCCATCAGACACTTTGTGTTGAGCTCCATGAGTGAAATCCTTCAGTCATTTTTGCTTTGGTGTATCTCAACTGTTTTGGTAAAAAAAGATAAAAATATATGGGATCAAAAAAAGAAAGACCAGAATCATACTGATATCGAACAAGATGAGTGAGGGTTCTGTGATCTGACTAGAGAATCTAGTTAACACATGCAGACATCTGGTTAATTTGTCTCTATTTAAGTCACATTCTAGGCATTCTTGAGCAGTAAAAGGTTCATTTACACACAAATGGGGGAAGAGGGTTTGTGAGCACTCACTATCACAAAGGTGCCAAATCAAAGCGACTTCTGTCACGGCCAGTGGGACATAAACAGCTGGGGGTCCCTTCACAGTGAGCTCCAGTAGAGTGCTATCCTCAGTGACTGTTGTCTGTTATTTACACCGGCAATTACGAGACAACATGACTGTGAACTTGATGGGAGAAGGTCAGACCACTGTTCTCATTAATAGCCCGACTATTTACTGACAACTATAAACTGTCTCAAGACTCTCCAGTCATTTGTCTTTGCTTTAAGTGCTTCCTTGACACCTTGGAAACAATGGCAACCTTAAATTAGCATCCTGAATGCTAGTACATTAACATTAGAATAAATGTAAAATGCTGAGGTCCGACACGGAGTGTTAGATTTAACATTAACCATTTGCTGAACTTCACACGTCTGTTAAAATACACTAAGTGTGCTTGGCAGGGTATTAATTGCTGTGAAGGAATGAACAAAACGAAGCATGAGATTTTGATTTGCACAGTTACTTGCGTTTATTAATATTTCACATGCTGGTCTTTATAGAACTGTGCACTATATAAACATTATATACATTTGGTTCATGTCTTGAAACTATTTAGATTAAGAGTGAAATAGATTTTTAGCAGTGCCATTCTCTACAAGAAAACAAGACTACAGTGATCTGTCAGGGAATAATATTGGCAAATTTTGCAACCGGAACTTATAATTTTTAATATAAGGCATCAATTTTCCCTAAAAACTAGAGATAGCAACAACATAATGTAAACAAATGACATTTTCACCATGTAACAAATACTTCTGATTGTGCTGTTCAGAGAATTTCATCAGTGGAATTGAATTATCTTTAAATAAATGTGCAAGGGCAAATTTGGTCATAAGAAGTCTTTGCATCCAGAGCCATAAAAATTGTCTCTTTCATCAGCTCTATCACGTCCAGTGTGAACTAAAGTCTCTTTAAAGTCTCAAAGATCAAATTCGCTGCAGCATGGTGTTGGTTTACTCCAGTGTTTTCAAAACAGGCCATGCTCTTATTGCTTTTTGGAAGATACTGTATCTTTAACAATTTCACCTTTTCTATAAAAGATTTTAGATGATGCAAATAGCCTCGAAGGGTCTCTAGTTTCATTTCTGATACTATAACAAGTTTTTTTGCTCTCAGCATCCCTTACTCTTTCTTAATGTTGCTTAGCAGTGCATCAGTCCCACTTTGAGAAGGCTGACTGGACCGGCTCTTCCTGCTCTGGTGGGTCTTCACATGCTTGGAGAGGTGATCGCTCCGCATAAACCTTTTCCCACACTGCTGACACCCAAAGCGCTTCTCTCCGGTGTGCGTGCGAAGATGCCTCTGCAGCTCATCTGAGCGGGTGAAGCTCTTTCCGCAGAAGAGCCAGTTGCAGATGAAGGGCCGCTCACCGGCATGCCAGCGCAGGTGCGCCTTCAGGTGAGAGGTTTTTTTGTAGACCTTGCCGCAATCTGGAATGTGACAAATGTGCAGTCTTTTCTTCCCAAACTCTAGAGCAGCACCCCCGTTTCCTGTGGACTGGCAGTTGGGGCATTTGCACCTGCGACAACGGCGAGTTGAGCTCAACAGACCTTTTGAAGTTCCTTGCAGAAGAGCAGCGATTTGAGGCTGGTGGCCCAAAACCAGCTGGCGTCCGAGAGAGAAAGGGTGCCCCGAGGGTGCACTGTTACTCTGAGGGAGACTCCACCACTGCTGCCCGTCCTCAACGTGTCCACCTGGCAGGTGAGGTCTTCCTGAAGCGTTTTGAAGGAAGCTGGGGAAGTTCTGACTCACAGCATTGTGCTGTGTGTAGTACGGCGCGTTCCCCTGCGCCTGGGAGGAGAGCATCTTTACTGGAGACAGGTCGAACGAGTAGGCGGATGGAGGCTCGGCTGGAGGGGTGAGGGGGAGCTCGTGGTGGTGATGGTGGTGATGGTGGTGATGATGGGAGTGCGAGCCCAGGGTGGGCTGCATGTGGCTGGGGAACTGCATTTTGGGTACGGTGAAGGTCATCTGGTGAGCACTCAAGCTGGAGTTTGGGGCCACGTCATTGCTCCAGAGCTGAAACATGCTGGAAGCGGAGCCCACTGGCCCCTCGTATGGGAGCTGAGACCCTTCCTGCCAAGCCTGACTGCATGTGGTGGCCAAAAAGGAAAGGGTGTTAGGACCGCTTTCTGGAGAGGAGCTGGGAGTACGATCCTAGAGGGGAGAAAACAAATCATTGTAACTAAATGAAGCTTCATATACGTTTATAGAAAATTTTATAGAATTATGTTTGGAATAAAAAAATTATTTTGTAAAATAAGTTTAATTACAGCCTAGTTGTATTATTATTTGGAATAATTTTTTAAATCAGTAAATTACGAATTTGTAAATAATTAAAAAACAATAATTCAGCCCATTTTACTCAACTGTTTTTATTAACTTTTTTTACAGTACATATATTGAAAATAATACATAATCTTGCCAAAATGACAACTTTAAGTTATTTTTAATAACTTAAAAATGCTAAATTACTTTTCTGAATCTTTTCTGAGGGTAAAAATATGACATTTTAAATCAATGGACACTAGACCATAGATCAAAGAAAGAAAGACCACTAGACCAAAGAAAGAAAGAAAGAAAGAAAGGTGCACACAAATAAAAGTTATTAAGTTGTTGATGCATTTGTGCCAAAGTACCGCTATGCAAGCGAAAATGTATGATAAAACGAATTAATTAAAAAACAAAAGTGCAGTACCTGTAAGAAATTGTGCAGGAAATTGTCCGCTCTGGATAAGGTTAACGCAGCCATGTGTGCGGGAGCTTCAAGATATATCCACACCTGCGCGAAGCAGTGCGTAACCGTGCCAAAGTCAGAGCGTGCGGGCGAGGAGGCGCGCAAAGATCCTGCACGGATTGACCCCGTTACACAACCAGGTTACCGGTGCATGAGTTTAGATACAGTGATCATCAATAATCCCTCGATTCTCTCTTCCTACTCCTGTCCTTTCTCGGTTGTAAGAGTCTTTGACCACTTCGCGCTCTTGCTCCTGGTTTTCTGGGTCCCCTTTTCAAAAGCAGCGGCTTTCAAACCAGGACTCTTCCTTTTGAAGTGCGACTGAGGGCCTGTTGCAATAAGTCCTGAGGATCATTTCAAAGGCGGTCGGATTGCATCTTCTCTTTATAGGGAAAAGATCCTCTCGACGGGGTCTCTTAAGTATGTATCAGGAGGGCCAGTGAATGGAGGAGAGATGCGGAGGGGGAATATTGGGGAGGGCAATCTTTGGGAGATTAGCAAGAGGGGTGTGTATTATAACCTTCATTTCATTCTAATTTAATTTTGCCAAATGTTAACCTGTGAGAACCCCTTTCCTTTACAGGCTGTTGGTCCAAGCATGAGAAAGTTTGTTTACATATATCTGAGTAACAAATCAAAACCAAAACGTGCACACTTGCTTTTTACAATCAAGACTTTATAATAACTTAATAAAACAAACAAAATGTAGGCACAAGGCATAGCTCGATTTTCAACTTGATTTTTCCCATCAGTAATGACTAAAAAAGTGCGACGAGCCACGCAAATTAGAACGTTTTCAATGAAAAAAATGATTATGAAAATATATTACACGTATAAAATGTGACATTTCCAATTGCTTAATTGGCATTAATATACTGAAATGTATATATTGTTGGTTCTAATTTAAGTTTGAGGGGTTTAAATGAGCTATTTTAGCTCCACTGTAGGCGGTTTGATTTTTCTGTTAATCGGTTTTTAATCTCTTCAGATGTTATTAGTTTTCAATCGATCATTCTGGAAAGATGGCGCATTAATTATAACGCTAAATGGTGTTTGAAGACGAATGAATTAAGCTATTATTCTTTATTATCCATTAATAAAGGCGAGTGATGAAGCTATACCAGGTAATCAGTAAAGTATTCCAACAAAACAAATGAAATAAATCTCTATGCATCCTCAGTAGTTCGCACTCTGAAGTGATATTATAAATAAAGAGCCCTGCGTGACATTTTCACACTCCGGGTTCAAGTTAAGGGCGTCATCACATTTAAAGGGATTAAATGCAGAGCATCCAAAGTTCATCTAACACTTTGAGTCTTTCTCTCACACAATTTACATTGAAGTCGGAAAGCCTTTTAACATCTTAATACACAGAAAATCCTCATTGCTTTGTGTTGCCTCTCACCTCCAGCGGCATAACAATCGACCTTTGTCCTAGCAGATGCATTGCTTCAGTCTGCTACAATATACCACGGTGATGGAGAAATGAGATGACACGTAGGAAACGTGCTTAATTAATACGGGTGCTTCGTCTTCAGATCGGTCAGATAGGATTGAGGCGCTGTAACATTCATTTTTATTTTTAAGGTAATAAATAATAATAAACTAACCTATGATACTCAGCCCAATTAATGGCTGTTTATATTGAGTTATAAAAAAAAACAAAAAAAAACAAAAAAACAAAAAAAACAATGTTTACTAATAAATGGACAAACAGACAGACAGACAGATAGATAGACAGACAGAAGTGATTGCTGTTAAATTTTACATTTTGCAAAATTTGAGTAATTATGCCTTATTTTTATAATAAGGCAGATTAGTTGATCAGTTTTGTTAAAATTGCAGGATATTTTATGCCTCAGGTTATTAAAAGTCTAATTTGCATATTCCTCTTTTACCATATCTGAATTAATGTTTTCTGCTTGTCTGTTAATCTTACATTTTGAACTGATTGCTGACTGCTTAAAGTTCATTAATATAATAATAATAATAAAAACTATCTATATTATATAACAATCTATAATATTCTTAATAAACCATCAAACCATCAACAAATTAAGCTCAAAATGAACCTGAAAAAATTTTGCTTTGTGTTAAAATCAGGTTAGAGAGAGACTGAATTTTAAACGCAACATGATAAGCAGCACACCCCTGCACTGTATCAGGGGCAATTAAGGTGTGTAATACCAATAAAACAAAATAATACAAAAAAAGGGGTATAACACAGCAGAAATTTGGTGGCTTTAGGGGAGGCTGTTTCTGTCTTCTTTTGCATGCTTTATTACAGAGCAGAAGTTGTTAATTACCCAGATTCTTATTTCCTGTCCCCTAAATCCCCCCTCCTTCCCCCAGCCACCCCCACTCTTCTCACTGCCTCCCAGATGAGTGTCTTTGAAGTGCAAAGTACGCTCTCCTCACTTTGAACTGTGCAAACAATGCTCCAGTGGTTGTGCTTACCTTCCCCATGTTACCTCATTTAAATAGACCTGGATACAGCTTACGCCGTTTTCAAGGGAAAACTCATTTCCAAAGCAAGCGCAGATCCCAGCCTTCATTAGGCAGCTGTAAAGATGGCAGGCAGTCAGGAGAACTGCCTTTAACAGAGGTTTCGTCTGCTGTTAGGTGGCCGAACACTATTTCCTGAACAGGATTAGTTTACTACATCCATTAAGACATAAAATGGTTGGCTCCTTCATTTATATATGGTTTGAACTAAAATTATTTAAAACTATACATTGAATTGAAAATACAAAATGTGTAGGATATGATATATGTGACCTTGGACGACAAAAGCAGTTACAAGTAGCAACAACAATACACTGTATGGGTCAAAAATATATTTTTTTCTTTTATGCCAAAAATCGTCAGGATAAAGTAAAGATCATGAAGAAATTGTGTAAATGTCCTACCGTAAGCTAAATATATGAAAACTTTTGATTTAAAATAATAAAAAAAAAAATATATATATATATATATTAATATGCATGGCAAAGAACTTAATTTGGACAGCTTTAAAGGGGAATTTAATCAATTGGGGAAAAAAATTAAAAAAAATAATAAAAAATAAAGAAATAAACAAATTGACCCTTAAGGTTTTGTGGTCCAGGGTTACACAATGCTAATTTACTATCATTATTTAAAATAATAAATATATTCTATATATTTCATTTTATAATTTTATGTATAATATATGAAGGGATATCATATATACATAAATACATACATTTATTTTTAAGAAGTAAAATGTTTAATATCTACTGATTTCTCCCCGCAACACTTTTAATAAATATATATATATATATATTTTTTTATATTAGTATTATTTATTATTATTTGTAATCATGTAATCATGTAATCAGCATATAATCTGAGAATTATTGGAAATGGTAGTAAATTCAATGTAATGTATAGATATGTGTCCAATGAAATATATTACTTCCCTTAGACTTTTTAAATTTTAGTTTAAACCATTATTTTTAATTCATCAGATAAGGTATATTTAACAATATAAATGCTTTTATGTGAATAGAATATAGATGTAATAGATCTAAAATGTATTAGTGATACAGACAGCAAGTCTTACTTTTCTCAAAATTCAAAGAAAACAGATAATGTCCAATAGGTATAAAACATTATTTGTCAACAATTATATTACAAAAAAATATAATATTTAAATAATATTATATATAGAATACTGTATTTTTCTTTGTGCCATCTTAGATTATTATAATTTTAAGTTATGGCAGTAAATTAGTAGTAAATTAATTCTAATAGATTTATTTAATTTTAGTTTAACTTTAATGTAATTTTGTTGTTGGTCCAGACAGTATCACAAATCCTATCACAAATGCAAAATCCATTCATTTAAAGATCAATGTCCTCATAAAATGAGCAAAACAATGGCAGGCATGTTGTCAAGCTGTTTTTTAGCATGTCTGGAGGGCAGTTTAAGAGTCTCAGATCGCTAAATTGTCCCAGCTGTCTTGACCATCTGCACTCCAAACAGCCAGCCACAAGCTTTTGTACTGCTGGCCATCTCCAAAAGCCAGTTTACAGCCCCACATGGACTAAATGACTTGAAACCCCCAACTTGACAAATGTGGCATAATGGATGAGACAGAGTGCATGTAAAAACCTGCTGCCCCCTGCATCTTTCCAGCTAAAACTCTAATCAATGCAATCAGGAACAGCACTGGTCATAATTCCCACGACAGTGTCAAGGAATGTTGAACAGTTTAGGATGCTGATGATGCTGAGCTTTGGCCTGGCTTACTGATGATTTTGCACAGTAAGTAATACATTTTTAGAACACATGAACCTGTAATGCACATAATAAAATTGAACCGTCTGAAAAGCCTTTACTAATTAACTTCTAACTTCCCACAACTCAAACTTTGTTTCTTGCAATTCTGAAATATTAAGTCTATATAGCAAGAAATAAACAGAAAATCGTGAGATAAATTCTGAGATTAAAAAAAAATCTAATCTAAAAAATCTAAACTATCCTGGGATAATATTTCACAATTCTGATATTTAGAATTTAAATGAAAAAAAAAAATAGTAATTTTGAGACAAACTATGAGAATTATGAGAAAAATGTCAGAATTGTGGGATAAAAAGTCACTTAAACATCATATTTTTGGGTTTAAGTTTGGGTTTATTATGGGTTTAATATAAATAAATATTTCAAGTGCCTCAAAACCTTAACTTCCACAATTTCCATTTTTGAAAATGGTGTCTGAAATACCTATTATTATTATTACTTACAGTACATTGCCACCTAATCACTTATTACTAATCAGAAGTTAAAAGTTCAAATGAAAGTTTTCCAAAGCACTAAAAAGAAGATTTATTGGCTCACAAATGTCTCACATAAGCCATTTTTAAACTATGAAAGAAATTGTAAAAAAAAAAAAAAAGTATTGTAAGAATTGTATAAAAAGAAAGTGTTTTTAACAACTGTCCATTTGCATTAATGTGAGATCCATCATTTGTGTGTGAAAATGCAAAAGCACAAAAATCTACTTGTCAGAGAAACTTTTATCATTACTAGGGGCACTTGAGGTTTGTTTGCATTTTGTTTTTCAGTACTCTTAACAACTTCAGAAGTCAGATCACAGGAGCCTGTGATCAAAGCAGCTTTCGGTTAGTTCAGGAAACACAGGAGCTATACCCCGTGCTTTGATATTCTACATCAATATTTCAATTCAACAATCGCTTGACATGCGCCTGCACTGCCTGAGACGAAAGACGAAAGGAAAGAGTGAAATGGAGGGGGTACTGGAACTGTATATAAAAACGAGAGTGAAGACTTTACAGCAAGGAACAACTCCCTTCCTCAGCACCGATCTGCAGCATCTGTCATTTAAATACACCCTGACTGCTTAATCCCACAGCAACAATGGATGGTAAACCAGAGCGATTCAGCTCTTTGACCCACACAAAGTCACGTGGCGAACTCTGAAAGTTGCCATCTGAAAGAAATTTGCTCAGTGTTCGAGCTTTGAAGAATACTTCAGCACTTTGAACTCTCACATATTGAAAAGACATCCTGTTTGAAGACCAGACATTCAACCTCAAGCACTCAGTTTCACTAGAAGACAGACCATTTGATACAGACTACTGTTCAAAAAACTGAGGTCAGTAAGATTGTTTGAAAGAAATTAATAGAGCAAAAATGTATTAAATAGATCAAAAGACAAGAGTTACAAGAGATTAATACTTATATTACAAATAAATGCAGTTCTTTTGAACTTTCTATTTATTAAGAAATCCAGGAAAAAAGTTTTACTGATAATAAAAAATGTATCGTGATCACAAAATTTACATTAAAATGATTTCTGAAGGATCACGTGGCACTGAATTCTGGAGTAATGATGCTGGATACTCAGCTTTACCCTCGCAGGAATTAATCACATTTTAATATATATTATTTTAATATATATTAAAGTTTAGAATTGTATTAATTTTTCAGTTTTACTATATTTTTGGTACAAC
Organism: Enteromius unitaeniatus; assembly: GCA_032359435.1. Lineage (NCBI taxonomy): Eukaryota > Metazoa > Chordata > Actinopteri > Cypriniformes > Cyprinidae > Enteromius > Enteromius unitaeniatus. Next base: position 11,278,366 of record JAUMHI010000069.1, read on the forward strand.
AAATCGTACCATAAGACAGAGAATAAGACACTTTCAAAAACATTAAAAAAAAGCTTAAACATCCCACACTTTTCCTAAAAGACCTAAAATTATACACAAAAAAAGACTAAAAGACAAAAATGAAAATGCTATTCATCGTCTCTGTTTTCTCAATTAAGACAACACTATTCAAACAATAATTTGAGTCAAAAATGTACTTCAGAATGTATTAGTATTTATTTCGTTAATTAAATTTATTTAATAAGTTTATTTTTACACTTTATCTATTTTTTTCCCTGTGGATATTGGACCCACAATACTTCTATTACTTTATTACTTTATCCTGACACATTAAAATGCAATTAAGACACAGCAGATGTTGGTGTGTGCAAATAACGTATCTGAAATTTAAAATGAATGATTACTAATTTACAGTGTGAGGGGGCATTGTTTATTTATGGATCATGTTCTTTAAACCCCTTAAAGACTAAAGACTAATTCCTCAAAATAGCTGTCAGTCTAAGGCAACATAATATAAATAATATACAAGCCCGGCTGAATACAAAAGAAAAGAACAGGCGGATTACCAATCAAATACGGCTCATAACAGGCAAGCACACATCGAAAACAAAAGAAAATAAATAGTCAGAACACCTGACAATGTCAAGTTAATGTGGGTATTGCGCAGCACATGGACCCCAGCCAATTTCCTTAGAAGCTCAGAATTACAGTGAGACAAGTAAGCGGTATGTCAGTCTTTGATGGCTGTGTTCTAATTACACATATAATTCCTGTACCTCCATTTGATTACATGGCAGAAAGCTTTACTCTGTGGAAATCACTAATATAATCATAGAATTCGGGTTTGGATGTTAACTATCTTTGCAATACATAGTTTAGTAACAAACAATTCTAAGAAATAGCTTTACTTTATTAGAAGAGGAAGTGAAAAACAACCAAAAATCACATGTAACCAGCAATCAAAACCAATAGCTAGCCTGAAAGTCTGTAATTATTATTGAAGGCATAATCCACGCTTGTTTCTGGCACTGGATAAAAAAAAAAATCAATAAAATAACAAAGGAGATAACGTTAATAGTTATATTTTGTCCTGAGTTAGTATCTCATAATCCTGTCTTTTTCGCCAAGTTGTGAGATAAACCTTAAATCTTGAGAGATCAAAACAAAATTGTGAGATTCTTCAAAATACCTTTTTTTCGGTTACATGAAAGTGAGAAAATAACAACAGAACTACCATTTTTATATGAATTCTCCTCACTCATACCCCACTGTGCCCCTCCTCCACCCTGTATCTCAGGCCATATGTGGCCTACTCATCCAATGCATTAGTGATGAGATGGTGGCAGAGTCTCTGACACGAGCAGCAGCTCTCTGCTCACAGATGTAGATTTATTTGTGTTTGCACACCTCCATCAGCAGCTGTTTGGCCCCCACGGTTAGCACAGCCCCTGTAATGCACAGAGAGATGTCATCCGGCAGCGTGCCATGCCAAGCATCGGCAGTGTGCTGTTGTGTGCTGCTTAACCAGGGGCGCTTTGAAGATGCCACCTTTTGACAGAGAGGTGCTTTTATCTAATCTTCATGCCGTAATTTGCACCCCCGTACCTTTAATTTATGACTACTGATCAAATACCTGCCTTTGGAAAAAAAACTTAAGTGTTTTTTTCCCCCTTCTTTTCTTGATGCAAAAAGAATTCCTAATGTTGCAGGTTGAAGGGGGTGCATTATGAGGAAGAAGAACGCTGGATCAACGTTTCTTTGATCTATGGTTTAATTGAGTGTGCAGACAATAATAAGACCAAACCTACTGTGATTGATCAATGACAAATTAATTCCTGATACAAATCATAATGCTAACTTGCACAATGTACTAAGGAACGATGGCCATTTTTATATGCAATATATGTTCCCACACCTTTAGTTCAATGCATTTTCAATCATTTGTAACGGATTTGCTTTGTATTTCTTGAGCAAAAACAAAACATAAATAAATCAATCAATAAAACTAATTAACTGTAATCTATCTTATCGTACATATACTGTATGATTGCATCCAACTATATCAATAGTGTGAAGGAGAGTAAAAACTGATACATAGATAGATACAGATTTTTCCTCCTCCCTATTTACTCCAAATCAATGATGTTTAGTGTTATTTTTTTCTGAGCCCTGTTATTCTGTTTCATTTATAACCTTGACCTTTTATAACATTCATTTTATATATTATATGGTATAATACTTGTATAATTACAAGTTACGTACTTCTGAATCACCACTGGAATGACACACACTGAGCGAGGCATTTGTGAGAAAGTCTTCTTAGGATGTCTCGGTCTACTGTACATTACGTCTATTGACTTCCCTTCGTTGAGTTCACTTCACCCGCTGACGACAAGCAGGCACGTCAGAGACAGTTTTACTCCTTGTCTTCTAAGATCTTTTCTTCCTCTTTCCCCACAACAGAACAGAGGGCTCTAGTTTGCAAAACAAATGAACAAACAGATAACAGGAATGGAGTGATGAAAGAGTAAACAACAAGTTCAATGCCCCAAAACCATAATACATTCTAAGTAGGTTATCCGCCATAACCTGGTTTGATTGTTGCGTAGCCTATATTTGAATGACGAACTTTAGCTGTCCACTAAATCCAGGTGAAGTAAAAAAACATAAATAAATAAGCCAACGCTCTCCTTTCATAAGCTACAGTATACCCCAAACACTTCATTATGAAGAAAGATGATATTTAGTCAATCTATTGATGTTGCCTAACTAATTGTAAAGCAGGGACTCAAAGCAGATGCTGCATTTCAAAGCACTTGTGAGCAAGTAGACAGGTTATGATTTATGCTAAGATGCGTGGCTTCAAAGCACCGAATGAGGCTTCTAAACAAATTGAACAAGTCAAGCACTATTCACCCAGGACTGAGAGAGTGCCGAGCGCATGCAGATCAGAGGAGAGCGCCTGCCGCTTGTAATATCCCTCAATGGAAGCATAGGTCCGCTGGGAAGAGCCAGCAGATAGTGGTTAGCACTGGGCTGTGTGCTCGGGCATGGGAATTCTGTGCCAACGCTGCTGCAACACCTGCGCTGAGGATCCAAGCGCCACTCATGTCAGGGGCATGATCAGGCAGTCGGTAGTAGGGGGGGCTGGCAGACCCTCTCTGGAGACTTGACACCTTTTCTGCATGGTACCGTTATTTAGGTGCGAACAGAGAGAAACACACTCTCTGTGTCAACAATCTGATGCAATATCAGTAAACATTGATAATTATTTATGAAGTGCCGGCTTACTGTACCATGACAGGTGTTAAAAAAGCTTCTGGATAATGCAGCTTGTGATTAATGAGCGTTGACAAGTCGAGTTAGTTGCCAACAGGTTTTGATGGAGGTAGGGATGCAGGATTATCTGCACAGACCCTTAAAAGAAAAAAATAACATACTGTCATATAAATGTGTGAAGGACAATTACAGTGTATCCTGAAGGAGGGAACGGAGACGTCACGTCGGTGACCGACGAATCAGGCTCTCGCCAGAGAGATCAATCTTCTTCGAGTGTAACAAAACAAGCCAAAAGGCATTGGCATGCACCGATTGCATCCAGCTGCAACTGATCACTGTGTAAGTGTATAAGTGAGCAGCTGGTGCATGTCATGTTTTTCGCTGTGGAGCCAAGCTAGGCCCAGCAGCTCAGCTGAGGTACAGCGGCTGTGGTGATGGGACGTGACATCTCCGATCCCTCCCGTCCCTCATTTCAGTCGGTCACTATGAGTCACATCCGTGACCGACAAATCGGGATCCCTACTAAAGCTGCCCCCTGTAGGCCTCCTGGTCCTTCCTATAAGGCAGATGATAGGACAGGGCTCTACACAGAGGTCACTACTGCTGTTCCTCAAGCAACTCAACCAGTAGGACTGGATGCCACTGGGAAAGCGTGCCCTTCCACCAGAAGACGCACATTACAGAGTCGCCACCTCACAAAGGGGGTTTAGCGACAATTACTCACATGAAGTAACCCCATAGGACCCTATTGCACATGGAACTCTCTGAGACGGCTCAGGCTGCATCCTCTAGAGATGGCAGAATGTAGTCTGATAAGAAAACATGGCACTAGTAAGTGTACCGTGGAATACACATATGGGATCCCAACAGGGTCACTCACTAGCCGACAGTAGCTTTCAAGAATTCATTAGCTGAAAGGCTTGTGCCAAATGTTTTCCCCACATCTGGCCGCCGGAGTGCTGGAGGACTCAACAGGGTTTGCCCGGATAGGGAACTCTTTGGAGAAAAGATGTAGGGACACCGCAAGCCGACTCTGAACCGGGCCTCTCAGTGCCACCACCTGTTTGAGGTGAGAACACAGGAGGAACCCGATTCGACATGCAAGCTATAAAACCTAGCAAACACAGCTCTACAGATGTCTGCTAGCGAGGCACCTGCCTCATAAGCCAAGGTGATGGAATCCACTATCCAGTGAGCCATCTTCTGCTTGTAGACAGCCTTCCCTTTCTGCTGTCCTGCAGCTGTGTGGGAGTGGGGGCGGCAGCAGGTGGGTGCCCACGGCAACAAGCAGTCTGAGGGACTGCAGCCAGGGTGATGGTGCTCCTGGACCACTAACGCACGACCTAGAGATTGTGTGGTGTCACCTTCATCGCTCTAGGCGTGAGATCCATTGCAGCCAGAAGTTCATGTAGAACTTCCAGGTTGTGGCCACCCTGTGGCTTTGCCCTGATGAACCTGCAGCAATACCATGGCATGAAGGGCAGAGGCTGCCTCCCTACAGGCTCTAAAAGCACTGCCAGTTAAACCTGATGAATACTTACCAACCCCTGGGGGGAGACATGGGTCATCCCACAGAGTGGTAGAGTGGTGGCCACGGACCGCTCCACAGAGGGAATGCCTGCATACCCCAAAGTGGCCCCACCATCGAGGGTGGAGGGGATATAAGATTTGTTTCGGAAGTAAAAGGTACCTTCCAAAATTTAGTAAGCTCTTCATGCACTTCCAGAAGGGATGGCACCGGAGGGGGCGCTGAGATCCAACACGACCCCCACCGAGAAACCACTCATTCAGCCTTGAAGGATTGGGATGCGGCGGAGGATTCCACAGGAGCCCGACCTTCTTGGCAGCCCAGGAAAGCATAGCCATCTTCTTTGGGTCTGGCTGGGGCAACGCTAACACACACCAGTAGGGGGCAATACAGCCAAGTCGTCATTCCTGCAGAGAGAGGGCTCGCCCTCCAAAGCAGCAATCGACATCTGGTCGTCAGGAGGAGCACCAAAGGAAACCACCAGTATACTCTGTCGCGCAGAGGACCCGCCACGGCTGCAGGGGGCTTGAGGAGTGAGAATTTCCTTTTTGGGGAGGCTCTCACCGTGATCCTTAAATCACCTCTGATAGCACCAGGCAGGGGAGCTGGCCACCACACACTTCTGGGGTGGCTGTCTGAACAGCAAGATGATCCTTGTGAGACCGTGACCACTGCTGCAACACTGTAACACCCGCAATCGTTCCGTCAGCTTACTTGAAGAAAATGAGCAGTAGTGTTGCACCACCACTTGGCTCCGAAGTGAAATGGTAAATTATGCGTGCACCAGCTGCTCACTACTCACAAAGTGATCAGTTGCAGCTGTATGCAGTGCATGCCAATGCCCATTAGCTTGTTTTGTTACACTTGAAGTAGATTGGTCTCTCTGGCGAAATCCTGTTTCGTCTGTCATCGACATAACTTGTAGTGACTGACTGAAAGGGAACTGAACTTTCAGTTTATGGTGAACTATCCCTTTAAATTCATGTTCTTATAATAGTATCTTCCCATTCATGTAACCAAGAAAACTAGACATTTTGAATATAGAAAAATGCTATACTCTGGGTTTCCATTGTGCAAAAGGTTATTTAAAAGAGGAAAAAGGTTGTTGAATGATTAAAATGTTCTTCTCAAGAAAAAAAAGGTTATTTTAAGAACTGTTGAATGAAAGGTTATTTGTGGACCAAGACCTGAGAGAACCTTGTCAGAACATAACATTCTGTGGGGAATATTCTCAGAACTTTAGATGTCAAAGTTTCTTCATGGAAGCAAATATTCCAATGTGTTTTAACGAGTGTATAGTCAGAGGAAATAAAAAGTATTTTAAAAATAAAAATATTACTTATTACAGATATCTGCAATGACATTATTTTTGTCAAACATGTAATGTGACAGGTTTATGCATCTCTCTACCCCCCCCCCCCCCTTTCCTTTCTCCCATTTGATGCAACCTAAATTGGTGCTGAAGAAACAAATTGCTAAATTTTTAATTAACTTCATAACATCTGCACTTCAGCTTTGAGAGAGCAGGGAGATTTCCTTTTAACCTATTCCAGCACATTTGCACACCAAGGTAAATCTTGATGCTGGCACTTTTACAGAGAGGGAGAAAAGAAAATTAAAAATGGAAATGAACTCGTACTTGTGTGTGTAGATCAAAGACACAGAATTATTCAACTTTTTGCCATTGCTTGATCTTCAAAAATAAAAGAAGTGAAAGTGGGGAAATGCAGAGATGGATAGATCGGCTTAGGTAGGGTGCTGTCTGCTTATTTATCACACTGCTTTTACAACCCTTTTTACATTTGTTGCAAATATCTATCCTGTTGCTTTTTTATTTGCTATGTAGATAATCCACACGACAGAGAAAATTATATTTTCACATCAAAAATAAATCTGAATCCATATGTGGCTGTTATTTGCAATAATAGACTATGTATTGATAAAATGTGACTAGTTAAATACAATTATTAGGCTATTTTTTATTATTAATATTTTCATTTAAAATGTTTTTTTTTTAATAATTAAAAGTAAAAAATATTGTATTTAATCTGTTTTAACCAAGATTTTGTTTCTTTTTTTCATAGGAAAATAGGAAACACATTTCAACTGTCTGTATAGCCGGCTCTGGTCCAGCAGAGAGCAGTGCTGAGTCAATGATGAACCAGTGAGTCCACACAGGATGAGCTTCACATAGGCCTACTGCAATATTCATATACATAGTCTTAATAAAACACATGGATAGTTTGTTCTGCACAAACTTCATAAGACATAACTCTGTAAAACGAGAGATACACATTATATATTTGCCAAAACCACAGACATGTTCATGAAGTAAAATAAGCATGGCTGAAATGTGAGTGGTCCAGTGACCATCCCCCTCTGCACACCTGCACTGATGTGTATGATAGTCCAGAACACCACAGCGTCTTCAACAACTCTCTCTTTGATGAGAAACACAATGCCCGCTCTGTATGGCAGCCATCACCTGTCTACCTGTGGGAAAAGAGGGCACAAGGGGACGCCTCCAACCCAAACAGTAGGGCAATATACAAAGCCTGTCGAGTGGGTTGTGACTTGAAAAAATGTATTCACACCTAATGAAGTATGTAATTAGTAGTAGTAATTAAGTCTTACATTATATAAATAATTTTGGGCTTTAGTTAAAAATGCAGTCCTTAACTTTTGGCGCTCTAATGATGAATAAACAGAACTGCATGCGTCTCGTGGAAGAACGCTGTAGCTACTTCTCTTTGTTTATGTCTATGTTGAATCATGCAGGTACTTGGCTACTAACAGCGGTACCTACTCAAACCAGTCTAAAATAGTCCAAATATAAACACTGATTAAAGGTGTACAGTAGTGATTCAGGACAAGCCAAAACTCGGTTTGGAAAATGAATTCATGGTGTACTTGCTTATTATATAAATTTTAAGTTATAAGTTTTGAACACAACAAATATTTAGACTTCAGCTTTAACTGATAAACTATGAATATAATTATAACAATTATAAGTACACCATTCAGAAGTTTGGGGTCAGTAATCTAATATTTTTAATCAGCATGCATAAAGCACAACATGCTTTCCTGAAAAAAGTTGGCTATCACAGTTTCCATAAATATGAAGGTCAACCATTTTCATTTTAGTTGAGTAGCCTACCAGATCTGCGTGTTAGAATGATTTCTGATGGATCATGTGACACTAAAGACTGTGGCTGCTAAAAAATTAGCCTTAGTGGATTATTAATTAGGAGTAATTACATTTAAATAAATATTGACATAAAAATACTTGCTATAAAATGGTAATAATATTTCACAATATGTATTAACTATTATTATTTGAAATCTTCCACCCGGTTCAACCCATATGAATGTTTATGTCTCAGTTCTGTACTGCTATGAATCTTTATCTGTGACAGATTGACTAAGAGCTCCGATGATGAGGCAGGGTTGCACTTTAGCATAAATTGTACAAATGTATAAACTGGAATGAGTGTTTGCAATTTCTTTGTGCAATACGTATGTATGAAAAATGACATGGTTGTGAAAATAATTATGAGAGAATGAGGATCGTAGATTAATAACAAAGTAGATTTATCAACATCACTCACTTCCTCCACCTATTAAAATTTCACCTAGATCCATTTTTTCATGGCAATTAGTTATAGTTATTTAAAATGACTTATGTGTTTGTTTTCATTGATATTGATATTTCAGTTTCATTCACCTCTTTTTAATCATCCATCTCCATGCTTTAAAAAAAGCACCATAACCTCAGCAAAGCGGAAGGGGTGAGTCTCCAGGCACTTGGCTTTGTCTGCTTTTCGGCTCGGGCCATCAGATAACAGTCTGGACAATGGCCCTCCATTCTGCGGCACAGGTCTTAAATGACCAGGAAGTGGCCATGAGCGGTCCCGTTGGTCGGATCCCATGGGTCCGCTCAGCCCTGACGGGGCCTGGATCAGAATGAATGGCAAGAGAGCATGTGGGAGGAAATAAGAGGCCGGTGGCCACCCAGCTGGAGCCACGACTGCCCTTTGATGCTGAAAACAGAGGGGTGAAGGTGAAGGTGGGTGCAGGGAGAGCAGCAGGGACACTGCCCAGTTACTGGTTCCCATTGAGAATCTTGCATCTTTTGGCCTCCTCCAAGAGAACACTGACAGTGAACTATGTTAATTCATAAAAGCTCTGTGAGGAAGCATCATACAATTTACATTTAAAAGTATTAATTTTACCCATCACTGGCGTTAGCTTTGATAAAGCACTCGATTTTAAAAATATCAGACAGGATGGCAGTTTGGCGGAGCTCCTCCGCTTAGTCTCAGCATTTTTAACACAGCTCATAATGTCCTTGATCCTTGTGCTGTTACAAGACTCTCCTAAGTTTCAGCTCTATTCATCTGAATGAACTTGTGGTTTTAATTATCACCAAAACATCAATTGAATATTAATATTCAAATGAAATACATAAAATATTAATTAAAATGAATATAATAGCATTTAAATTCATTTAAATAGTATTAGTATCCAATTTATATTCTTACATTTTTTGTTAATTTGTAAAAATCTTAAAAAAACTAAACCTAAAAGAGCAGACATAAGATTATCTCTCTCTCTCTCTCTCTCTCTCTCTATATATATATATATATATAAATATTACTTATATGTAAAATATAAATAAAGTTATTAAATAAATAAATATAAATTTTAAATCCTTTTTTGTTATTTTTAAGTGTTTAAATTAAATTAAATCTGTTATTAAATATACATAATACATAATTTATATATAATAAAAAATTATATATACTATATATAATTATTCTTTATTATTCTTTATATATATATATATATATATATATATACTATATATAATTATTTCTATTAAATAGAAATTTTATAACATATGGAATCAGAGACAGATATAGACTTGTATGTGTCAGTGTGAACAAGCCAAGTAATGTAAAGTACCTCCATTCCAGCCTCTCTTGCAAAACTGACCACGTCAGTGTTTTACTCTGAGAAGATGCATTTGGTAATTAAATCTGTGCATCTAAGCAATACTGTAAGAACTCACTGTCTCACTATTGTTAATCATTCTCAAAAAGCAAAACCTTTATTGTTTAAACATTAACATAACATTAACCGTCTCAACAATATTTGGTATAAACAAATCAAACTAGCCTGACAAAGTAGCCTAGAAATCACTGATGTCAGCTCTCCTTAAGAGCCAAGAGTCCTTCAGGATCTCTGAACTCTTACTTAAGATGAGTGTGTCTGTGCGTGTGAGAGAGATATCTGACCTGGGTCCACCCAAGACCGCTCTCTGGCACCGAATATTTGTTATCAGTCTCCACTGAGATCCTCAGGGGTCGTATAAAGAAGGAATATAGAATTTGAGGGCCACATGGGTGGAGAATACAGTGATAGAGGTGCGGACAATGCAAAGAAAATTTCACAATGTAGTTCAAGGTTGTGTCCCAACAGGGCATTAGAGCAGCACAATGCTGAAAGTAAGGGCCAGGAACACTAATTCCCTATAGCACAATCCAGTGCTACACTAACACATTGAAAGTCATTTATACTTACCATAAATTTTGAGAAGATTGTGTACGCTCTTGAAAATAAAGACTGTTAAAAGGTTCTTCATAGCGATGTTATAGAAGAACCATTTTTTGTTCCACAAAGAATCATTCAGTCAAACCATCTCTTTCTTAAGTTTTTATCATCTGACAAACCTTCTTTTGCCACAAATATGAAACAGAAATGTTCTTTAGATGTTAAAGGTTCTTTATGGAAAAATGTAGACAAGACAAGTTATTATTAGATTATTATTTTGAAGAGTGCATGTATACAATCTATCAAATAAATAAATAGTTTGAGATTAGAGGTGAAGGTGTGTTCGCTAAAGTTGATCCTCCTCAGAGAACAGAAGGTCACTGCATGTCCTTCCACTCCCCTTCCTCTCCTGCTGCTGCTCAGACGCTGGTCACACTCCTGTTATCCCAATGACAAGACAAGTTACCATGGTTCAAAATATTTCAAACTTTGTAAGCATTTTGTTGGCCTGTTGGCCTGAGTCAGCACTCAGTGACCCTAAACATTTTGTTTTCGTAATCAGTTATTCCCTGGCTGATTCTGTGCAGAGCTGGTATAATATTTAGAAATACTATCTGATTGTTTGTATGAGATCTATATGAGACATATACATTATCATATATATATATATATATATATATACTGTATATACATTCTCAAAATGTAATTGTAAGATAACAAGCATCAAAGTTTAATTTTAAACATTAATTTTCATCTTTGACATGACCTTAAAATAATTAATATAAAATTAATGCAAAAATACTATACTGTATAAAAAAACTATATTATACAAAAAATGTAAAATCACAAATTTAAAATTAAATTGGTTTATTGATTATGAAAAAAACATTTCATTTATCAGCACTGATTGACCACAAATGTTCTTTTTTTTCCAATAATTTCTTCTTTTTTGGCAGATAATTTAGTATTTACATATAATTATTATAATAAAATTCAAGAAGTTAAAAATGTAAATATATATATTACACATTCTGTAGACAAAAAACTTGTATTAATGTATAATAATCTTTGTTGCTTTTAGAATAGAATTATGGATTATGGAGAATAAATATGAAACTATTAAAAAAAATCCAAATTTTGTTATACATTATTTTATATGAAACCCGTATAAAATATATTTAAAAACATATTTTTAGAACATATTTATAAAACATTTTTTATAAATTCTATTTATTTACAGCCAATTTTGCCAGATTAGCATCATTAAAAACAAACAAAAAAACAACAGGTTGGAAAATGAAAAAAAATAAAAAATAAATAACACCATGATAAAAGGTAAAAAGTGCAGGTTATGCAATATAGCCAGACACTTGATGCAATAACATCTATGGATGTGCCCAGTATTGCTAAGACGTACAGTCACGCAGAGACCCGAATAGCTGAAGGAGCAAAAGAGAACTAATCATTATTCATTATAACCCATAAAATGAATGTGGAGGCAAACTTGTGATTGAACAGGAAGGGAGAGGTGGTCGGATGGCGACAGAAAGATAGGTTCAGCACCCTTCTCGTTGTCGAGGTCAGAGCAAAGGACATAGCAGTGGGGGTTAGCTGAAGTAGCCCATAAAAAAGATAAGGAACAATGAGAGGAACTATAGAATTCTGACTAATTATTATAACACCCCTCCTATAACAAGAACAAGCATGATGAAGCAGACGACAACAGACGAGGACCACAACACTCTCAGCGTGAGGCAGGCATGAAGGTTAACAAGATATTGTTCTAATGCAATTATTGAATATACAACTAGGGAAATTATATCACAAAAAGATTTCCAGCCAAAGAAAACCATGTTTGTCCCCCTTATGCGAGTACTTTCACATGACATGCTTTATTTTATGCAATGCCAGCTATGCAATGAGATCCAGCTCACTAACTCCTTTTCTTAAAATAAATGCATTAGCTTCACAAATGCTTTCTTCGTTTGGCTTTTAATGCAGATTGTTTGGGCAGTCAGAGGGGAAATATGTCAGAGACTCAACATTTTATCAACTACCAGCCACCTGTCAGCTGACATCCAGATTGGACTGTAAACACACTCCGGTCGAAGTGAATTGCTCTTGTTTATAACGTCTATATTGTCTGGTTTATCATAACCTGTCTTTTCTTGGAGCGCTTGAGCTTCGTCTTGCTTTTGGGGGGGTTCAACACTCCATATCCTCTTCCATTCAGTGCATTGTTCCTTTCACCGCTGATTAATATCTTGTTTAAACAGCCACCAGACGCAACACGCCATCAGCATGTCCATAAATTCTCCTGAGCTGATGAACACAATAGCTACATTCCTTGACAAAATAACTTCACATATCAGAGCGTATCTACAGAGACCTGGAGATTCTTGGAATATGAGATCAAAACAACCGTATTTTTCACTTATAATTAAAAATACACCCAAAATGGAAACACTTCACATTTTGGACTATGCCCAATGGTGAAGACATTGTGAAGACATCCCCTCTGGTTGGCTTTTGATTTGTCTTTAGCAATACAGCCACAGTGACAAAAAGAGCTTACGAAATTAATGTCTAATGCTGATATAAAATGTTTGTGTAATTTGGGAACTGTTAAAGAATGAATGAGATAATTAGTCATAAAGTTCATGCACTTTAGCCATCTTTCCCTCAATCAGTGAAAGCATTTATTTAAAGTGTTGGACTGACTTTTTGGTTTTCAAAATACATCAAAATACATGTTTTTTATTTATTTATTTATTTTTTATTTTAATTCTAAATTACTTCCCATGCTCATATTGCTTTGTCAAAATGTCTGTCAGTCAGAGACAGTGTAATTCTAGCATTATTGGTTCAATCATTTTTGTTAATATTTTAAATTAATTGTATTTTTATTTAATATGTTTTGTTTGTTTTTTACATTTTTATTATTATTATAAAAAATATGCCTGAAAGACCTTATGATCAGGTTGTTAAAATAAACAAAAAAAACTCACTTTAGGTCCCAGATAGGTTTGTCACTCTTTGAGGTCCCCCTGAAACATTTCCGTTATGGTCTGTGCTGCAGTGTGTTGCAGAGCGCTTGTGTGTTTGCAGCGCGTTTCTGTGTTTGCAGCCTGTTTCTGTGTTTGAAGCGCCTCTCTGTATTTGGTTGCATTGTGAGAATTTGCACTTTGCATGTGTTTTTTTCTGTTTGCATGTGTTTTCTTCTGTTTGCATGTGTTTTTTTCAGTTCCCTTTCAGTCGGTCACTTCAACGTCACGTCGGTGGCCGACGAATAGGAATCTCGCTTCGAGATGCCAAAACAACTATGCGTGTATGCAAACACTGCAATGATTTTCATTGGCATACGCTGATTAGGATCAGCTGAACCCAATTGCAAAGCGAGTAGCCGATCTAGCGTTCATTAGTTTTTCGCTTCGGAGCCGAGCAGTTCATGCGAACGTTCCAGAAGCCATTCTACTCTGCGAAACGACGGAGAAAGTCTGGTGTTACGGCGTTGCAGCGACGGTGGTTCCAGTCGAGTGGCGGTAACATTTGTATTGCACTATCTGCATTGGTTTACCAAGCGACCATCTTCCCTGTTGGCTTCAGCCTTTCACAAAAGAGTAAAGCTAAAAGAGTACTCACGGGTGGTATGTCTTTTCAAAGACGCTCCTCTCAAGGATGTCCTACCATCCGTGCATTGTTGAATGTGGCCGTTTCCTGGCGCCAGCGGACAGTCACGAACACTGTCTACCATACCTGGGCATCGAGTGGGAAGATGACCATCTCGGAGTTGCGGACAAGGCTCAATTACATGGCCGGTGGTGAAGTCCCTATTCCTCTTCTGCGTACTGGAGTTCGCGCTGGCAGCGTCCCCGGAGCTTCCGGTTCCGGGGGAGAGAGGGCAGGCCTGATAGTGAGGAACTCCTCTCGGGGGGTGCCCCGCGACACACGCCCCGACACTGATGGAGTTTCCATCAAGGAAAAGAGCGATTTTCTTGTGTTGTGGACAGGCCTGTAAAAGAGCTTTTGTTACACACTCACTCTCCTCTCATTTCAGGCAGCAGTCAGAGCTTGCGGACAACGAACCAATGGACTTGCAGCCTCACTTCTGCCAGAACGCAGGTAACATGCATACACTCACACATGCAGGCCTCCCTTCGAACCGGCTCAGAGACGCTCGGACAGGACCCCTGCGTTCCCCCTCGCTGCCCCACCACCGGCACCCCGGTGGTTTCGATGGTGCCTCTTGCTCGGTTCTTAGATGCCTGGACTGGGCTCAGACAGTCTCGATGGCTCATCCGAACTATCCGGCTCGGTTATGCAATTCAGTTCGCCCAGCGTCCTCACAGGTTCAGGGGCGTTCGCTTCAAGACGGTGAATGCAGACAATGCCCCTGTCCTGCGTGCAGAGATGGCTACTCTTCTGATGAAGAGAGCAATAGAGCCTGTCCCTCCAACCGATAGTGCTGTGCTGGTCCATGTGTTGAGTCCCTTCCTAAAGACCAAACACAGGGGGTTGGAGACTCGCACATGAGACTGGTAGGGACAGTCTCTATGGCGCTTTAGTAGGGATCCCTATTCGTCGGTCACAGACGTGATTTCGAAGTGACCGACTGAAAGGGAACATCTCGGTTACGTATTGTAACCCTCGTTCCCTGAAGAGGGGAACAGAGACGTCACGTCCCGTCGCCATAGGGGCTGTACCGCCACTAGGGGACCGTAACACCGGCTTAGCTTCTCAGCGAAGACCCAATGAACACTAGATCGGCTGACCTACTACTAATGAGCGTATGCCAATGAAAATCATTGGCGTGTTTGCATACACGCAGAGTTGTTTTGGCATCTCAAAGCGAGATTCCTATTCGTCGGTCACCGACGTGCCGTCTCCGTTCTCTTCTTTAGGGAACGAGGGTTACAATACATAACCGAGACATTTGCATGTGTTTTCTTAGGTTTGCAGCACATTCAGCTCTCTCTCGCCACTGTATAAAGGTATAGAAAAGTTATTGTGTTTTTTCATTGCAATTCATTTTCATTCATTTTTTAAATGTCTATATATTTTTTTTATTATTACATTTTTAAATAAAAGTTTAGTTATTTAGTTATTTTGACTTCAAGATAAAGAAAAACAGGAAACGTTGCCTTGGCAAATAGTTGAAATAATTACAACACGTCTGTCAAATAATTAATCACGATTAATCACACACAAAATAAAAGTTTTTGTTTGCATAAAAACTTTGTGTTCTGTGTATATTTATTATGTATATATAAATACACACACATACAATGAAAATATTTACTTGTATAACCTATATTTATATTAATGTAATTTATACGATAAATAAATATATTTATTATATAGCATATTTTTCAGGAATCTATGTATATATACATATATATATATATATACACACACAAATATACACAGCTCACATAGGTAAACAAAAACTAGCAGTACCACCTCAACCACAGTTTGCAGTGTGACAGCAGCCTGTCCATTCTGAGCCAGCGCAGGTGCGTGGCATTCTGCACGAACTAACAAACAACATGGTCAGGAAGAGGATAATTCATGCGTCCTAATACTGGGCTATTACCAAAACAACTCTTCCATTTATATTGTATCGGTCTTTGTTTTATGGGTTGGACATTTTGTGAGATTGCAATCTCAGGCACCCATGACATTGTCTAGTGGTACAAGCGGCAATGGTTTTGTTGGCTGAGGCAGCACTGGAGTGATCTCCACCACGTTCACACTAAAACTCAGAGGCTCACCCATTTTTCATTGCAGTTTAACAACGTATGTTACTCTTCAGACGATAGAAAATACTTGACAAGGGCAATGAAATACTTTCCAGATTGACGCTCTGTGCTTCCCCTTAAACTACTAAGTAGTCTTTATAGTGTATCTGTTAAAGGAATGCTTTACCCAGACATGGAAATTTGCTTAAAATCTACTCACCCTATTTAGATGAATTTGTTTCTTTATCAAAATGGATTTGAAGAAATGGATTCTCTGCATTAATTGGGTAAAACTGGGGAATGTTTTGCTTGAAAATAGTACTTGCTTTCTGCATATTTCTCTCTTGATTTAGGTGAGACAACTATTATGTTAAATCTTATAGTTAGAAGACTCATAATTTAGCTGAAAGCAACAACACGTTTATTATAAACACGTAGCTTTCCAATTCAGAGCTAACTCTTCTCGACTGAAGTTGTATCTGTGGGTTACTTGTTAATGGGTGCAGAATGAGAGTTACGTGTGTTGTCAAAATTAGAGTTAAAAACTTGATGTTTTTTAATTCTCCTTCTGATGGCACCCATTCACTTCAGTGGATTGGTGGGCAAGTGCATAATGCCATATTTCTTCAAATCTGATAAAGAACCAGACTCATCTACATCTCATATGGCCTGATAATTTCTTTAGCAAATTGCAATTTTTAAAAAAAGGGACACGGTACACGCTTAGAGTCAGACTGCGGTTTGATCAGTGAGGCAAAGAAAACATATATGATTACGCTTCACAAGGAAGCTTTGGTTCCTCAAAGCCCAAAAAGACACTAAAGGCTGGGAGAAATCGACCCCCTCTCGGAAATGACCGCCTCTAATAATCAGTAATAGTTGTGGTTTGAGGTTTCACCTTCACCCTGTAAACAATAGCACTTTGATCGTCATGCAGATGTCACACAGAGCAATACATTGTACACTTTCTATTCACCATGATTCCTCATGTCATAGACACGAAGACAGAGTATGTTTGAAGAGTTATGGACATGGTGAGGAGGAGGGACTGAGAGCAGGTCTATGTGGTAAAGATGAGGGTGCTCTTGTCATTGTTTATTTTGTAAAAAGCCTTTAGCATGTAGGAAGACGTAACATGTTTCAAAAAAACATGGAGTCTCAAAAGTAGGATGTTTTTTGCAGTTTAACTTTATCAAAAAAAAAAAAGTCCCTCATGTTCAATTGGCTCCAGTACTTGACAGGAAAATACAATTGTTCCTGATGTCAAATTCCAGCGACTCCTGCTATAAATGAGGGGTTGGGCACTTGTTGGAGCAGTTTAACTCTGAAGATTATTTACCTTGCACTCCGAAGAACACTTTAGGACGAAATGAGCGCATCAGTGGCTGTATATAGAAATATATACACTGAGGATCGCTTCAGACAGACATATGGTACGGAAGACGAGTCTAGAGGAAGAGAGCGGCTCCGCGACAGACTGGCGCAGAGATGCAGCTGCTCTCAGGTGGACTGCCTTCACCTGCTTAAGAAGAGACTGCCCGTGTGCAGCTGGCTGCCAAAATACAAGCTCAAGAAATGGCTTTTAGGAGATATCATAGCGGGACTGACTGTTGGAATAGTACACATTCCCCAAGGTAAAAACAAACAAACAAACTTTAATTTAAGCAATGAAATAAGCTAGAAGAGAAAGAAACGGTTCGAGAGTATGAAAAAAGTTTGTAGGCTAGTAAATAATACAACTATACAACGACTTTGATGAGAGGAACGAATTAACGTTACATCGAATTTCTATGTTAGGCTCGCGATACACTCTGCAAATAAAGAAATTTGCGTTTTAGAATTAGGCTATAGGCTACATCAAGTACATTATAAAAGCTACAGATTTGTATCTTTTTAATATGCTTTTAATAATATCATTTTAGATATAAAAACGTGACCAACGTAAGTGACTTTTTAAAAATGATTTAGTTAATAAATCAAATCTTAACCATCACGTTAAAAGAGTTACATAACTCATTTGCCACTTGAATACACGCGAGTATAAGCCCACTAAAGTTAATAACTACTTTAAAAAGGTGTTTTGTATTGTCAAAAAAATCTATTTAAAATATTTTTTTATACAGATATCGTAACGTTTTCAGTAGATTCGCCCAGCACAAAATATTCATAAATAAATCTGTGAAATAGTGATTTTTTTATTAGAATTTTCTTGTCACGTGACAGCATTTTGGCGTGTTTTACTTTTGTCAGTTTGAGATTGTTTACCGATTAAATTAATAACAATAACGATTACACTAATAATAATGCAGATATTGATAACATATTATCATAATGAACGAATTAGCATAATTCAAATGTAAAATTGTATATAGTTTTCATTTATTAGATGAAACATGCATGATGTGACCCATATTCAAGAAAATATATTGTTTCTTTGTTAGGAATGGCCTTTGCTTTGTTGACCTCAGTGGCTCCTGTCTATGGCCTTTACACATCCTTCTTCCCTGTAATTCTCTATATGCTCTTGGGCACTGGTCACCATGTATCTACAGGTAAAAGACTTTCACATTCTAGAGTTGAGCACTGTGGAAAAACAGTTTTATTTAAAAACCATGGTTCCACAAAGTTTCCACAAATTTGTTCACGTATCACATTTTGAATAGCAGTAACACTTGAATATTTGCAATGTTATCAATCTGCAACCACGTTTATCCAGTGTCAGTCATGTTTAACTAAGAAAACCAAATACCATTTTGAGAGTTTGACTTTTGCAGGTACCTTTGCTGTGTTGAGTTTAATGACTGGTTCAGTGGTGGAGCAACTAGTTCCCATCCCACTTGCTCTGAACTCCAGCAGCCCAGAGGCCGCAGAATTTGAGGCCCAGAGGATTGGGGTGGCATCAGCTGTAGCATTTCTCTCAGGCATAATGATGGTAAGACACTTGGACTGTGTTTAAACACACAGCATGCGTGTGTTTTAGTTAACCAGTTTGATGAAACGTAAGACTGATAGCATGCTGCTTGTTTTTATCGTTCCAGCTCTGCATGTGCGGGCTCCAGTTGGGTTTCCTTTCCACATACCTCTCAGAACCGATTGTTAAGGCGTTTACAAGTGCAGCAGCCTTCCATGTGACTGTCTCACAGCTGCAAAGCATGTTGGGACTACGGCTTCCCAGATATGCTGGTGCCTTCTCTCTTTTTAAGGTCAGAAATGGTAGAACATTGTTTTTTTGGTTCTGGTTACTGCTGTAATTGATAGTTACTTATCACTGTAGTATCTCTCACTATTATCGGGCACAAATAAGTCAGCTCCTTTTAAACCACAGACTCTGGCATCAGTGATGGAGAATGTGCCCCAAACTAATTTGGCTGAGCTGGTGATCTCCTTGCTTTGCCTGGCTGTTCTGGTGCCGGTTAAAGAGGTCAACTCACGCTTTCGGGAGCGTTTGCGCACTCCTATACCCGTGGAGATCATCACTGTGAGTTTGCTCTCCACAACAGATATTTAGAAGATTTAGAACGTCTCTGTGGTGTTGTGTGAATTACAGACATAAATAAGCAGATGAACTTTTGTACAAATATTTGTCATTCACCAGACAACTAGTCCAGTATAATGAGAGTTTCACCATCAAGCCTGTTTCTACTTGTGTCTGCATTGTGAAAAATTTTCTTCCATTCTCTTGCGGCTCCTGTAGGTAATAATTGCAACAGGAATTACGTATGCCTTTTCCCTGGATTCCAAATATGACATACAGATAGTAGGACATATTCCAGCAGGGTAATATTTATTATTTAAAAAAAAACAAAAATCATTTTTTAAAATGTTGTCTAAGAAGTCTCTTATGCTCACCAAGGGCTGCATTTATTTGATCAAAAATACAGTAAAATAATAATAAATGTACATTTAAAAATGTAATGTATTAAAATAGTAATTAATTTCTGCAGTGGCAAATTTTTATTTTCAGCAGTTATTTGTATTCTAATATGCTGATTTTGGTGTAACAATGTCAAAGTACTCTTTAGACCAATTTGAAGCATTATTAACTATAATTGAAAGCTAAATATTAACTGCTTTTCAGCTTCCCAGAGCCACGGCTGCCTGCATTGGAGACAGTTCCACAAATTGCCGGTGACACAGTTGCTATCACCCTTGTTGCTTACGCTGTGTCTGTATCTCTAGCCATGATTTATGCTGACAAGCATGGATACTCCATCGACCCAAATCAGGTAGATATTATTTAAATAATATGAAAAGTGATGAAAAAGCTTTCCTTGGTTTCAACTGCTTAAGCATAGATTTGTAAAAATCATCATATGAAAATGTTCTTTCATTTTTGCTGCAGGAGCTTCTAGCACATGGGATCTCCAACACTGTGTCATCCCTCTTCACTTGTTTCCCCAACTCAGCTACACTGGCCACCACAAACATACTGGAGAGTGCCGGAGGTCACACACAGGTACTGGTTTGTTTGAGATCACCACTGTTGTTCTTATTCCATGTTATAAAAAACTAAGCAATGTTGTGCAGTAGGCCTCACTGAGATAATATAATGAATGCTTACTGCAGTATGTTTACTGCTGGAAGTGTAAGTAATAATATCTTTTTTCTATACTTTAACAGCTCGCAGCACTTTTCACAAGTCTGGTTGTTCTTATTGTACTCTTGCTAATAGGACCTCTGTTTTACTTTCTTCCCAAGGTAAGAAACATATGCAATGAATTTATCTTCTAATGTGACATATTTCAAAATGAAACAGTGTTTTCTTAAGAGTATCGCTTTGGATAAATGTGTCTGATAAATGCACCAAAATCAAAGTAAATATTGTCTTATAGGTCATAGACATTTGGTTTAAAAAAAAATGCTTAATTTTGGATTTCGTGCTCTTTTTTTTTAAGGAATTATTAATATAACATTTAGCATTACTGTCTCTCCCCTTTCTCTCCATTCAGGCAGTGCTTGCATGTATAAACGTGACCAGCTTAAGACAGATGTTCCTGCTGTTTCAGGATCTCCCAGACCTTTGGAGAATTAGCAAAATTGATTTTGTATGGTTTTACCTCTCATTCCCAGAACTAAATATGTTTAATTTCTGAATGACATCAAGTCCAGCTGATTCATTTCAATTCTTGCTATGTTTGTTTGAACAGATGGTGTGGCTTGTGACCTGGTTGTCGGTAGTTGTGCTAAATGTAGACCTGGGCCTGGCCATTGGGGTGGTCTTCTCAATGATGACAGTAATATGTCGTACACAGAGGTATCATAATGACATTACATGCTCATTTTGTTACAGATTTATTACATAATTCTGTTTGTTGGATAAAATACTTTGACACTTTCCATTTGACACATCAGTATCTGTGCTTTCATATACTGACTTATTAAGTATTAGAGTAAGGTTTACTAACTTCAGGGTCAGGATCTGTAGTATAAGCACATAAATAAGTGAAAAATATCCAAATAGAGAAGAAAAAATAATAGATAATGAAAAAAATATATAAATAAAACCCCCTATGGCTAAAGGCAGAATAAATTCATCTCTAGACCTTGTAATATAAAATATTCTAAGCATGCTTTTCCAAACTGTTTATGATCAAACCAGCACCATGTAACATGTTGTAAGTGAGAAATTAGTTTTAATACAGCAGACAATAAAATTAATCCTGAATTTATTTGATAAAGAAATGCATGCACAGGTTTCACAATAAACATGAATTGTTGTGTAATTTAATATTTTCATAATAACCAAATCATCCATGGATTAAGGGTACTTCTGTATAAATCTAATTAAATGTACGCTTAGATTTCATAAGGGTTTTGAAACATATAACATGTAATAAAGGGATCCTCTGGGAGAAGGATTGGGAACCACTGAATTGGAGTTTGTGTATCATTCTGGCTGTATGGAGATAATGATATTATCAATCCAACTAGAGCAGCCCCAGTGAAACGAGGTATTGAGTACATAATATAATTGAGATTGAAACTACCTAATTAGATTTGTGTATATATCTGCTTTAATAATCATGTTTACTACATCCTTTAATTATTCGTTCCAAAGCTCAGGGGCTGTATAAAAACAGTGAACCAGTATCCCTTACAGACCCCTGTGTTCCAAAACAACCTTCCTCTCCTGGCGGATATAAAATTCACATTTAAGGAAAAGGGGAGATAAAGTTGAGACAAAAAGATGTCCCTGAACTCATAGTAAACTTTCTGTTTTCAGGGCCAACTGCTCTGTGTTAGGAAGAGCTGCCAACACAGAGATTTACAGATCCATCAACAACCATAATAAAGTGAGTCAACAGTCATCATATTAAGTTTCTTTTCTTATTACCACATGTAATGTTATTTACTATGTTTAGAACTGGGTTTTGTGCTTTTGGAAAGTAAACCGATTAACCGTAACTGCATTTGTCTTAATCGCAACAGTGTTGTGAAACTGCCGATGTGGTTACACCCTCTTCATTTCTCTGTACCGTAGTGCTACGAAGTTCCTGGTATGAAGATTCTGACCTACAATGGGCCCATCTACTATGGGAACCGTAGCTTTTTTAAGGCTGATATGGCTCAGCTTCTGGGCCTCACCCCTGAGAGGATACGCAGTCGAGAGAAAGCTCTGAAGGCCATACAGAAGAGAGAGAGAGAGGCCATTAGCTCTGTAGTAAGAAGATCAAGCCATCAGCTTATATGTTATATGCTCCTCAGGTTTAGAAGTTTATTTTAGCTTACTTACCCCATAAAATGTCCCCTGTCTTTTTATGTCTTGCATTATATCTGAATGTTCATAAACTACATTCAGAGCTGTTGTAAATGCCAAGCTGCGCATTCTGTGATAAAGGGATAGTTCACCCAGAAATGAAAAATCGTTCATCATTTACTCACCTTCGTGTTGTTCCGAAACCATAAGAATGTTTAAAAAAAAAAAAAAAGATATTATAATCTCTCTCTCCATTGAATGTCCAGATAACGTCTAAGGTTACATCGGTAACCCACGTTTCCTGAAGGAGGGAACGGAGACGTTACATATGGGATCTCGCATAAGAGACCAATCACCTTAGAGCATGGGTTGGGGGTGGCGGAGACACGAAAAAAGGATTTTTACATGGAATTTTGTAAGGAATACACTATATCGATAAAATATGGATATAAGTGAAGGGAAACAGCCTTCGAGCTGACTGTGGAACCAAGATGTTAAGGCCACAACCTACTGGATGAAGGGGCCCAGTAGGAGCACAATATTAAGACTGACTCCACTCTGAGTCCGACTGCGGGGCAGGGAGGAGGATGGAGGGGATTCGCCTTGGCATTGGGGAACCCCCTGCAAAGGGCACAGCGCAAGCCAACACCAGCCGGTCTTCCCGCAACCTGCTCATCTGATTTAAGACACGGGAAGACACAGCCTCCTCGCGGAGGTCGTAGAACCTGGCGAAGGTGTTACCGCGGTGCCATGACCATCTGGGAGAACGTTTTACTGATATGCTTGACCCTCGAACGCAAACCGCAGAAGGGGCCTGTGGCGAGGTAAGATTGAGACATGAAAGTACGTATAGCTGAGGCGTACCGTCCGTATCAACCACCGCGAAGGGTTGGGGAGCTGTAACCATGTCTCCAACCGAGTCGCCAGGGGTATCAAGGGTACGGTGACAGCCGTGCCCGCAGTGGGGCAGCCTGGTGGGCTGGGAGGTGACTGGCCCCAGAAGGTTGAACGTCTTGGGGGCGAGTCCAGCCGCTCTTGGCAGGCCTTACCTTCTCCACTGGTTCTCGCGCTGGCAATCCAGGGCTCCGGGTCTACATCTGAGGAGAAAACAGAGTGGTTAGATGGAGACCTCGGGGCACTGGGCCCAGAGGTGTGGACGATTGCTCCCTCT